>SWBL01000547.1:0-21678 GCA_024195585.1 Aureobasidium sp. EXF-3400
TCGCAATTCTAACACTCCTGCTCCAGCATGGGACACCAAAGGTCGCCTCGAAGACATGGAGACCCTCTACTCCCAACTCAAGTCGCAACTCGATTCCGCTGCCACCGAGAAGACTGGCATGGAGGAGGGCATATCCATATACAAAGCACGCGGTACGCCTCAAAATCCTCTCGCCCTTTCCACTAGCTAATCTCATGCTGTACAGTATCCGAGATGGAGCAAGTCCGCCTGCAACTCTCAGCCGCCAACCAAAGCTTGACCGCCGAACTCACCGAGACCAAAGTGAAATTGTCCTCAGCAAACCTACAACTCGACGACATGAAGCGATCACACTCTTTCGAGATTGATGATCTGCGAAGGAAGAACCGAAACGAAATCGAGGATGTCAAAGACGACCATCGCAAAGAGCTCGAACGTTTCCAGCGCGAAGCCAAAGATGAACTTGATCGAGTTAGAAAGGATGCCCAGGAAGAAGCCGACAGAGCAAACAAAACACGAAGGGAAGAGCTGGCCGAAAAAGAACGCGAACTCAGGGCGGAGCTTGAGGAAGAGAGGAGCCGCAGGTTGCGCGAAGTTCAGGAGCTTACAACACAATTCAGCGTGCAAAAGCTGACAGCAGACAACGATGTCACGCAAAAAGATCGCGAATTGCAGAGCTTGCGATCCGAATTGAACGAAGTCAAGGCCAACCTGGAGTCATCAAATGCACTAAACACCAACTTGAAGGAGAAGTTGACCGAAGCCTCGACGAGTACTCTCACCCTCGAAACCTCGATGCGCGCCATGAAGGCGAAGATTGACTTCCTCGAGTCCGACAATCAGGCACAATCGAACGCTTTCCAGGACCTTAACCAACAAATGCTGGATGCCCAAGCTGTGGCTACTGAGGCGAAAGAGAAGCTGCGCCAGGAGGAAACTTTGCGAAGAAAATTACACAACCAGGTTCAAGAGCTCAAGGGCAACATCCGTGTATTCTGTCGAGTTCGGCCAACACTCGGCGACGAGCAGACCAAGAAAGCAGAACTCGCCTTCCCCGATGCCGACACAGACAGCAAGGAGGTCGTTGTGCAGGGTCCGGATCAAAAGAGTGCCATGGGTACTGTTACCAAGGCCAACAACAATTTCTCCTTCGACAGAGTATTTGGCCCGTCTTCGCAAAATGGCGAGATCTTCGATGAGATTAGCCAGCTCGTTCAGAGCGCGCTCGATGGATACAATGTTTGCATTTTCTGCTATGGCCAAACTGGTTCAGGAAAAACATACACAATGTCCTCAGTCGATGGCATGATTCCAAGCGCCGTAACACAAATTTACGAGACAGCGAAGAGTTTGGAAGACAAGGGTTGGACCTACTCCATGGAGGGCAGTTTTGTTGAAGTATACAACGAGACTGTAAATGACCTCCTTGGAAAAGCTGAGGATTGGAACAACAAAAAGCACGAGATTCGTCAAGATCCGGTCAAACTCAAGACCACAATCACAGACGTAACAACAGTCGACTTGGACTCACCCTCGCGCGTCAATGCTATTTTGGATCAAGCCAATCGCAACAGGCGAGTGGCTGCTACCCAAGCCAACTCGCGCTCGTCACGAAGTCATTCGGTCTTCATTCTCAGGCTCATTGGAGAGAATTCAATGACGGGAGAACGTTCTGAGGGCACCCTCAATCTTGTTGATCTGGCAGGTAGCGAACGTCTTGCCCACAGTCAAGTTTCAGGCGATCGCTTGAAGGAGACACAGAACATCAACAAGAGTTTGAGTTGTCTGGGCGATGTTATTAGTGCTCTAGGGTCAGGCAAGGATGCAAAGCACATCCCGTATCGTAACAGCAAAGTGAGTTGGATGCATCAAACACGCTGAGATCCCAGACTAACATTCTCACAGTTGACATATCTCTTGCAATACTCGCTGGGCGGAAACAGCAAGACATTGATGTTTGTTATGGTCAGCCCTCTGCAGGCTCATTTGTCTGAGACCTTGACCAGCTTGAAGTTTGCTACCAAGGTACGTTTCCTACTCTGTTCTCATGAAGTTCACAACAACTGACCAAACTTCTAGGTGCATAACACTCACATTGGAACCGCGAAGAGGCAAGCGAAGGTCAAGGATTAGAAATCATGAGTATTGAATATGTCCATTTCTTGTTTTTTTTTTTTTTTTTTGGTTGTCATGATGAGGAAGCAAACATTTCTGGACGAATTGTTTGAGGCGTTCTTTTTGGTGAATCGTATCTGGAGTACCCCCAATGAGCTTAAGATCAAGCAGGAGAAGGGAAGACATCGATGGTCTTTGGACAGGATAAGTGTGATCTTGTCTAGGAGAAGGACACCACGAGAGATATAGGAATGTAAGCCAGACTTCATTTTCATCCTTCTGCTTGATGTCGGAATCGCCATTGACCAAGCAATGTCGTGTGCTTGCCATGTATCGCGACGTTGGTCGACGCCTGCGGAGCACAAACATCGTGGTGGATGCAAGCGCTGCTTATATCTCAGCATCGCACACATCCTCCTGTCGATTCAGGCTCTCCCGGATTAACATCGTTGATCTGCAGCTATCTCTGCTATTCTCCGTAGCGGGCTGAACCGAAATTTTGTGCGATGTCAAAACAAAGCGCGGATCTGCACCGCTTGGGATTTGAACTTCGGCTCTCCGCGACCCGGGTCAGCATCAAAGCATTGCCTACATTTGTTCTGCTCAACAGTCAAGAAATCACTATGGATCATCGAAATTCCGTCTTTCGTGCTCCTCAACGGTGTCACTGCAGAGCGTTGTGTTTCCACACTGCTTACATCTAGGTCCGAATATATCTTTGCTCAAAGCATCCACTCATCTCCGACCCGCCTTGTTCTTTCTTCTTGAGTGACACAGTATCAAAAAGCCAATTGAGAGTGATATAAGAGACGAACACCATGCTCCGGGTATCCCTGGACGATCAGCCTGTTACGACCTCTACTTCGTCCTCTGCACCTTCTTCTATCCCGGCTTGGTTAGCATCTTGGATTTCACACGGATTCTAAGATACTGCAACTATGCGTTTCCACTCACTGAAAGAGCTCGATGACTCTGAGGGAAATGTTCGGCTTCACAACGATAAAGATACAGCTGTTATCCTGTACCCTGCGCCTTCGCTTACCGACCCTAATGATCCGCTCCGATGGCCACTATGGAGGAAGCATGTCGCGTTTGGCAGTGTTTGCGCTTTTGCATTCTTATCCAACTATGCTATTGGTGGTCTAGCTCCAGCTTTCTACATTTTGAGTCTGGAGTTTGGAAAGTCGCAACATCAGACCAGCGAGCTGCTTCTCTGGCCTGTCCTTGTATTCGGTGTCTTTGTACGTCGGATGTCACCACGCGTCACCTCAACTTGTGTACTAATCTGCCTATAGAACTTCCTCTGGGTACCTCTGGCGAACTACTATGGCAAACGTCCTATCTTTGTCTTCTGCACTCTTTTGCTCTGTGTTTGCTACATTTGGGGCGCGACTGCACAGAGCTTCGAGAGTCTGCTCTGGTCAAACATCATTGGTGCATTTGGCGGCAGTGCATCTGAGGCTGTGGCTGCGTCGATGGTGAATGATCTTTATTTTTTGCATGAGCGTGCTGGTAAGATGAGTTGGTATGTCAACTCCATCTCGGCTGGCAACACATTGGGTGTAAGTACGAATGCTTGATATGGTGATGCCTAAACTGACTTCATTCTCTCCAGCCTTTGATCTGTGGCTTTGTGGTACAAGGCTTGAGCTGGGTGAGCGACATTCTTTCTATACCAACCCAGCGATCTCAACTGACTGTCTTGTAGCGTTGGCACAAAATCATCGCCGCTATTTTCGTCGGAGTGAACTTCCTTGTCGTGGTCTTCCTGTGTCCTGAAACTCGATACGGCCGCGCGAGACATGGGCTGGCTGAACCACTAACACCTTCGAGAACGACCAGCGATGCAAACACACTCGAGAAGACGATCTCGAATCCCGATCAGCCCGTACATCGCTCGTCAGATACCTCAGACACGACACCTCTAGACACCGTCCCCAAGAAACCATGGGCTCAGCAACTCAAACTCTGGTCGCCATTACCCAAAGACCTCTCTCTGTTTGAACTATTCTTGCGTCCCTGGCCACTGATCGTGTACCCCGAAGTCATCTTCTCCACTCTGGCAACAGCATTCGCACTTGCTTGGGTAGTAGGCATCAACATCCTCAACTCCTTCGTCCTCCAAGCACCTCCCTACTCCTGGTCTCCTGCCGTAAACGGCCTCATCAATATCCCAGGCTTTCTAGGAAATATATGCGGTGCACTTGTCGGTGGACCTCTGGTTGACTGGTACTCTGACCGGCATGCGAGAAAGAACGGTGGTGTTTTCCATCCTGAGTCGAGATTGACGTTGCTTATCTTCCCGGCTGTTATGGTGCCAGCTGGATGTTTGGCATTTGGGTATGGTGTGCAGAATACTCTGCATTGGACTAGTTTGTTCTTTGGGTATGGTATGGTTGCGACGGGACTGACGACGATACCTTGCATTACCATGACTTATATCTCGGATTGTGTAAGTCTTGCTTTTATAACCTCTTCTGCTGATTTTGGCTAATTTTCGACCTTACAGTATCTTCCTGTTGCTCCTGATGCGCTGTTGTTGATCAACGGCTTGAAAAATGTTGCGGCGTTTGGTTTCTTGTATGCTATTACGCCTTGGGTGTTCAAAGTTGGATATGCAGAGTGTTTTGGCGAGCAAGCCGCTATTGCTGTGGGAATATTGCTGTTTGCCATTCCTCTGAGTCTGTTTGGAGCCAAAATGCGCCATCGTACTGCACAATGGCGTATCATTCTCTGAGAATACATCAAAGGATATGAAGGGTATCATTCAAAAATCAAATATCTATACAGCAAACTTTTTTGTTCTACTTTGACTTTCTTCTAGACATGTGTGCAGCGTGCATCTTTGCAACTTCAGGGATGATCAGAGACTCAATTTCCACAGCAGGTTGTCCCGTTACTGCTTCTGCATCTTGATCAGTGTCACCAGAAGCTAGACCAACATGCTCGACTTTGCCTGAAATGCTAGGTGTGCGTTTACTCCTGGGCACGCGAATCCACTGCTGCCCCCCAGATGTAGAGACAAACACAACCTCCCACTTGCGAGTCGACAACAAGTTTCCGATAACCAAATGGTGCGAGTATTTGTTGAGTGCATACTCTGCCTTTTTAACCAAAATGGCAGGATCGGTTTCGAGCTTGAAACTGACAATCATGCCTTCGGGAGCCCATCCATCAACCAGTGTCTTCAGAAATTTAGGCACTGGTTCGAGTCCAATGACCAATCTCTGGCCTTCGATACGTGCAGCGGGTGTTTTAGTGCCATCAGTGCTGTGTTGGTTTTCCTTGTTAAAGTCCTCTGAAGATTGAATTTTATGCTCCACCATTCTATCGCTGGGGATGAAGAAATCGCTTACTGCAGCTGCGAGGTAGAAAAGTGCGTTTCCACCCAGTGGCTGCATTAAAATAGCGATTTCTCGAAGTTCCCAGAGATAATCGTTGACGGTGACGAAAGGGATAGAAAGCAATTTCCCTTGCTTTCTGGCGGAGGTGTATTTTCTTAGTACTTCCACCATTTCGTCTTGATATTCTTCTCCCACTACCACTTTACCAGTGTCTTCATCCATGAAGTCCAAGAAACAATTTACATTGTGTGAGTAATGTCTACTATACGGCAGTAGAGAATACTGTCTATGCAAAAAGATAACAGCATAGCCGTGATCCAGGAAATATTCTGCGGAAGTGGCGCCACGGGTGCCAGCGGAGAAATTGTCGACGAAGCGCACCATTTGGTTTTCCAGGGGTACAGTTGTGCCGCCGGAGGTTACGAGGACGACGCGGCGGGAATCAGAGGCATGGCGGGAGATGAATTCGCGGGCGAGGGTGGAGTGTTTTTGGAGGATTTTTGGGCGGGGGTTGGAGGTGAAGTAGTCGTGTTCCATGATTGGTGTTTCCTTTAGTGATGGTCGTTTTGCAGAGTTGTTATATGATATTGAGATGTTTGTTATCCAGGAGATGGAGGATTCGATGTCGTAGGATGGAGATTGTAAGATGCCAGTTGTTGCGACTTTTTGTTTTATCTTCAGTCGTCGGTTTTGATTGTACTGGGTAATCTCGAGACCAGGTGCCGCGTTGACTAATCCAGTGGGCTCGATAGGTTGTCTTGGATTATGCTGTAATGGGTTCTATCGCAAATTCAAAGACATGTTTACTGAGAAAAACAGAATACTATTACATTGAGTGTACGGCACCGCTTCCTGAGGCATGAGGGGAGACCAGATGTCGTTGCCGTAATGTGACGTATTCTTCCGTTTCTCCGCGACAAAAAGACCAACCCTGACCCGTTCCCAATTCGTCGCGATTCTTCTCTCGCGCCCTTTCTCGACGCGACCTCGCTCAACAGAAGGGAAAGAGACTGACTATCCCTCGTATAACCAACCAATCTGAGAGAGCTACTCAAAAGGTCGTTTCCCACTCTGCATGTCGCTGCAAGTCCAGACACCAATGGCACACCGACAAGCTTTGATCAAGCTTCTTTTTACGCGCCTATGAAACTCCCCAGCGAATGGTTTGAAACAGAGGGCGATTCGTGTAACCACGGTGGATTCTCAGCCACTCTTTCTCTGTGCCTGCTGCAAGGTATCAGTTGACCATGTGGGAAGCGCAAGGAGACAATAGAACAATGCGGCCACGAAGCACGCACGAGTGTTGGTCTCGTGGGCATCGTCGTCGCATACCGCTTCTAAATCGTCCCAGAGAGGAAAGAGTTGTATTTTGATGTGTTACAGTAGCAGAAAAAATGGATGTCGCCAGCCGAGGTGTCGAGGAAACAGATCGCCAGAGCCGCATTGGCACTTGTTTCCCGCCATTGAGTCGAACAGACTAGCTGCCATCCTGCGAGCGACCGGCTCGAGGGCCTACCTTGCTGCTAAGTTTGGAAGACCATGGCCCTGCAGGTGTGGCGTCCTTGTCGAGTCTCAGGTAGTGGGCTGTTTCCGTTGTGGCCAAAGGTAACACCTCGAGATATAAACAGTAACCTTCGCCTTCTCTTTTCGTCGCTCCTTCCTTACCGCCTGTCCTCCAAGTTGTCATTCGTTTTGTGACTCTTGTTCCACTCGCTCCCACTGTCACTCGTTGTTGAGAGTTTACTATTGTACAGTGTCTCGCTCTTTCCAATTACCCTATTGTCACCCGACAATACCAATCAGCCGAACCATTGGCCCTTTCGCCCACCGTTACTTTAATAAAGCAGATCTGGCTGTGCCTGGTCTGATCAATCCCAAGCAGCTATGAAGCAATCAATTCTATTGCTCGGCCTTAGCGCTAGCGCAACTCTCGCCAACATCTACTTCCCAAAAGTCCAACCGACATGCGACAGTAAGAATCTAGAATTCAGCGGATGTTTAAAGGGACAATTCTGTCAGCAGGATAACACGTATGTTGCATAGCCTTGCTATGGGTTTCTCATACTAAAACACATAGATGCACTGCTGTAAAACACACATGGCCAATGTCCTTCCAGGACCACGGTAAAAGAGACATCTTCGACTTGTTTGACCACATCTTCAAGCACAAAGCCACAGCCCCCAAGTACTCACAGGATGGCAAGTGTGGTCCGAACAATGGCAATCTATTGTGTGACCCTAACAGCACAGCATATAAAGGAACATGCTGTTCTTCTTATGGTCAGTCCCCCATACCTCGTTATCCTGCATTTTTCGTCTAACAAGCTGTAGGATGGTGTGGCGATACTCCAGCACATTGTGGAACTGGTTGCTCTTCTGGCTGCACTTCAAGCTCAGCGGTCGTAAAGTCTTCTATCCCGACTTCAACAATTGTCAGAGCTGCACCTTCTGCTTCTGGTGCTGCTCCTCGCGGTGACGGCAGATGTGGTCCTCAATTCAGCAACGCGTTGTGTGATCCAAATGGCGCATTTGGTGGCTGTTGCTCGTAAGCAGAATACTGCCATATGACTCTGACCAGTCCAGCTAACATTTCTACCAGATCTTACGGGTACTGCGGCAATACCGATGGTCATTGCCTGACTGCCAATGGATGCATCTCTGGCTGCAAGAGTGCGGCACCAACAAGCGCCGCTCCAACGTCTGCAGCCGTGCCATCGGTCGCGTCTTCCAGAGTCGAATCGGCAGCTCCATCAAGCACGACTGGTGAGCCGGTCATTTCGGCAGCGCCTTCCTCGGCTGGTAGTGCTCCAACAGGTACCGTAACCAAAGACGGAACTTGCGGTGCTACGTACGATAACACTATCTGTGGTGACTGGGCTCAAGGTAGTTGCTGCTCGTAAGTTTTCCATGATCTTCATCTGTCTCAACTAGCTGACGTTTATTACTAGTATGTATGGATACTGCGGAAACAGCACTGCTCACTGCGGTGATGGATGCCAGAGCGGACCTTGCTTGAATGGCGCGGTCGTTGCAGCTCCTGGACCCAGCCCTGCGCCTGTAAATGCTAATCCCGGATCCTTCAACATCGTCGGCGAGTCTGGTGCTCCTGCTATGCATGCTGGTCTTCTTCCCAACGGCAGAGTCGTCTTCCTTGACAAAGTCGAGAATTACACACAAGTCAAGCTTCCCAATGGCCAATACGCATACTCAACCGAGTACGACCCTGCTACTAACAAGTACACCCCTCTGGCCTACAAGACGAATGCATTCTGTGCTGGTGGTTCTTTCCTTGCCAACGGTCAATTCATCTCTCTCGGTGGTAACGCCCCTCTCGATTTCATCGACACTACTGTAGGAGATGGATTTGATGGCATTCGCTACTTGACTCGTTCTTCGTCTGACGCCTCCTTGAACGGACAAGACTGGAGTGAGCCAGGCAACAAACTAAGCACTAAGCGCTGGTATCCATCAGTGCAGACCCTCCCTGATGGTAGATTGTTTGTTGCTTCCGGATCTTTGAACGGCCTAGATCCTACTGTGCCTGCCAACAACAACCCAACATATGAGATTCTGGACAAGAACGGCAAGTCTTCGGGTGTCTCCATCCCTATGGAGATCCTGGTCAAGAACCAGCCTTACTACATGTACCCGTTCATGCATCAGCTCAAGGATGGTTCGCTCTTCGTCTTCGTCTCCAAATCATCTGAGCTCTTCAACGTGGACACAAACACAACATTGCGAACCTTTGCAGACCTCCCTGGTGACTACCGTACTTACCCCAACACTGGCACCTCAGTCCTCCTCCCTCTGTCTTCTGCAAGTGACTGGAACCCTGATATTATCATCTGTGGCGGTGGTGCATACCAAGACATTACTTCCCCTACCGATCCCAGCTGCGGCCGCATTCAGCCGCTCTCGACTACTCCAAAGTGGGAGATGGACTCGATGCCCCAAGGTCGCGGCATGGTAGAAGGCACACTCCTCCCCGACGGCACCGTCATCTTCGTCAACGGCGGCAACGAAGGCGCCCAAGGCTTCGGCCTCGCCCGCGATCCAACCTTTGAAGCCCTGATTTACGACCCAGCAAAACCACTTGGTCAACGCTTCACCACCGGCGCCTCATCCACAATCCCTCGTCTCTACCACTCAGTAGCTCTACTCCTCCTCGACGGCACATTGATGGTAGCGGGCTCAAACCCAGTCGAACAACCCATCCTCCAACCCACAACCGCAAACCCCTACGTCACAGAGTTCAGAGTCGAAATCTACACACCACCCTACCTTTCCGGCGACAACGCAAACAAACGCCCCACCTCCATCACCTTGTCTTCCAAATCCCTACAAGCAAATTCTCAAACCTTCAATATTGGCTTCACAGTGCCCACTGGTGCGAAGGATGTCAAAGTGGCTTTGTATCATGGAGGCTTTGTCACGCATTCGGTGCATATGAGTCATCGTATGTTGTTCTTGGATATCAAGGGATGGAAGAGTGGAGCTACTCAGCAAGCTATCACTGTGAGTATGCCGCAGAATGCTAATGTGGCGCCGCCTGGTCCGTATGTGGTTTATGTGGTTGTGGATGGCGTTCCTGGTATTGGTCAGTTTGTGCAGGTTTCTTAGGTTCTTTGCTGGAAAGAGATGAAGGGAAGTGGGTAATGGGTAATGGAATGATGATGATGTAGCTTTGCTTTTCGAACAGCTAAACTCGCTTTTTTCGTCTCTTGAGTGTAGTAATGTATGATTCAGCTATCTCAGTTGCTATCCTCAGTATCCATCTCAGCGTCCTCATAAAGACTATTTGCAAAGCCTGCGCTTCAGTCTCCCTTCTTGATACAAGAGCTACTGTTATGAGCGATTGTGAAGGTCTCAAGCAAGACATTCGGCGCCGACAGGATATTAGAAACTGACACCGTGAAGACGGCAGGAAGGTGTAAGACGCAGATTCCAACTCAAGAAAAAAATGTTCGATTTCGCATGACTATATTATATATTAAAGATTAAAAGTTACAGTACTAAAGTATCACATATCTTCCTCTCACACGACGACTCAACGCGCAAGTCCAGTATTACAATATCACAGTCCACCACATCCCACCACCAAGATTGACGGTTACCTCTTAGATCTACTAGAGATACGGTCACGGATGGCCAGCCAGCTTAGGCGTGTCCAGAGAACTGCTTGTTCTTGGAGTGGCCATGAGGCAGCGCACGTCTAGGCAAGACAGCGTTGGCCTTGAGACCAGCAGTCTTTTTCCTCTCGGCTTCGGCAATCTGAGCCATTTGGAGTTTGCCGGTCGAGGGTGTGCTGACAATGGTGCATACGAGTACTGCAGCAAGAAAAGGATCAGTAATCGTTCTCACAATGAAGACATGAATGTGGAATGGGTAGGTGTTAGTGGTCTTACCATCCTTTTCACTAGTAGTCCTAGTATTCCAATCATCATTCCATACTACATAACTCCTTGGACACAACTGATAGCGCAGTTGCAGGTTCTCAGGCGAGTGGCGGCATTGGTCGTAGATGCCGGTGATAGGGTTATGGTGCTGGTCTTTTTGTGGGCATACAGCCAACACATCATTAAGACAGCCGTGACCAGTACTCCATGGTTCACCTTGTCCATGACACCAGACTGGGGAAGAAAACCCGAACTCAATGTCGATATCGTAGTAGAGGTGGCCGTAGCCGCCATGGAAGGTTGCTTCGATGAGGGTATCGTGGTTTCGGTACGAGCCCACCTCGGCAGTATTCTCGTTGGGAGAGACACCCACGTACAGCTTTGGGCTGTTGTGAGGCAGCGTAGGGATCCAGAGGTTCTCGCCAGGTGCGACTGTAGCCGTGGAAAACTTGAGGTATTCGTGAGAACCGTATTCTTCACGGTCTTTGACTGGCCAGTCGACACTGATGTGATGGGTCATCTCATTCCTGTTGAGGATCCAGAAGCCCAATGGGTGTGCTGCATCTTGTGCTGGTTGTTCGTTGACCTTCCATTCGGGCTTTACTTTTTCGAAGGGGGCATCGGGGTTGTTGGTCGATGGAGACTGGGGCTGGGGCTTGCAGTGTTCAGCAGTATTGCCGCAGTATCCGTAAGAGCTGATAAAGAGCTTAGCTTTGGTTTCATGCATCAGGTAGGGCTGGATATTGCTTACGAGCAGCAGCCACCGTACATGCCGTTGGGATCACACAACGCATTGCCGAACTTAGAACCACATCTACCGTCATCGCGTGGAGCAGTACCAGAGGCAGAAGGTGCAGCTCCGAGTTGACCGATGGAAGGGCTTCCTGTGGGTGCCGACGCCTCGACGGGTTGCACGGCGACCTTCTCAGCTGGGACGGGGAAAGGAGTGTGAACCTCGAAAGGAGGTTGTAAAGGCCCACTTTGAGAAGTGTAGCCGACTTCAGGTTGTGTCTTCTCTAGGTCGACTAGTGGTGATACAATCTTTGGAGCATCAGCGTGATAACCGACAGATACTCCATCTGCACCCAAGACAGCAAGGTGATCCTGAGCAGTCACCAAGCCAGCCCAAAGGACTAGAAGCGATGTAAACGAGTGCATGTATAAACCCAACAAAACGAACGACAAGAATTCGGTATGGGAAAGAGATGTCAAGGATCCAACTTGTGCGGTCACAGTAGGCCTTATAAGTAGAAAAATATCTTACCTTATTGAAGATTTTGTCATTGACCATCCTGAGTTTTGCCTCGAACTCATCGTGGCCAGTCACCATTCGAATGTGAAGAAAAACGTCGCATCCTCTCCACTATACAGCGTGAATTTATGGAGTTTGTGGTCGAGAAGGCTTGAAGACGTGGGGCAGTGCGGGAGCTCATGCTTTAGTTCATTGTGAGTTAGTTATTCGACTGACCATTGGCAGCTACCCCTGGATGTTTGTGTGGGGTCTAAAGCGTACCTGACGTACCTGAATAGCTTGTCAGGGTAAACTTATTCTGCCCATGGTTCATTGTGGAGTCAATTGCTCTTCAATATTGATCGGATGTTGGTATAGATCTGAGGCGTCGTCTGACGAGAATGATGGCGCTGAGAGGACAGTGATGGTCCGACATTGGTCATGTCAGGAGCTGTTTGTGAGAAGGTTGGTGTGAGGGAGATAGAGATGGAAGTTGGAAGGAAGTAGTTAGCGGACTTCCTTCCGATCATCATATTCGACGTCACCGCATCTGGCCAGAAGGAACGTCCGACACTCGTGCAAGGTTGCCTTGCTGCCGCTCTACAGGCGTGTTCTCGAACCTCGAATTTGAAAGGACTTACCAACAAATAGATCGTTGAGCGCGTAGTGGACATGGTATTTTCGGTTAGACGTGAGCATTCTCAGTACTTTGAAAGTTGTAGTAAATTCACAATCGCATATCTATCCTTTCCTCATCCAACCCTTGATTTTTGTAAAACGCCTATATCGTTGCATGTGCGGCCTTCCCCAGCCGTGTGCTGAAATTCGTCTGGTGCATTTCCCATTTCTCCGTTCACTTTCAGTTCCAGGCCTCAAGGTTCTTGAGAACGACCTCATTCTCGCCTCTCTTGAAGAGCTTTCCGATGACGGAAACTCTCTCGCCTGCCTCCTCCAAGACCTTTTGGGCCTCGGCGGCATTCTCCTTGCTCACAACGATGACCATGCCAAGACCGGTGTTCCATGTGCGGGCGAACTCGCGGGACTCGACGTTGCCGGCCTCCTTGAGCCACTTGAGCACCGGAGGAACAGTCCATGCTGCGACATCGACCTCAGCTGCAAGAGTCTTGGGCAACATTCTGGGGATGTTGTCGTAGAGACCACCACCAGTGATGTGAGCCATGCCCTTGAGCAGATCCTTCTCAACGGCCTTCAGGAGAGGCTTGACGTAGATGCGAGTGGGGGTCAACAAGCTAGCGCCAACTGTAGTGTTGGGAGCCCAGGGAGCCTTGTCGTGGTATGAAAGTCCCTTGCGCTCGACGACCTTTCTGACCAGAGAGAAACCGTTCGAGTGCACGCCGTCACTAGCAAGACCCAGGAGGATATCACCTTCGACCATAGATGCCATATCAGGCAGGATAGTGCGACCACGCTTAAGAGCACCGGTAGCACAGCCACCAGCATCGAACTCATTACCTTGGTACATGCCAGGCATCTCAGCAGTCTCTCCACCAACGAGAGCGCATCCAGATTCACGGCAACCGGCAGCAACACCCTCGATGAATGAGACAGCCTCCTTGATCTCCAACTTGCTGCAAGCGTAGTAATCAAGGAAGGTCAAGGGCTCGGCACCTTGCACAACCAAGTCGTTGACGTTCATGGCGACAAGATCGATACCGACGGTGTCAAACTTGTCCATAGCAAAGGCGACCTTCAGCTTGGTACCAATACCATCGATGGCCTGAATCATGATAGGAGCCTCATCGTAGCCAGCAGCTTGGAGATCGAGTGCACCACCGAAACCACCGATCTCGGCATCGGCACCAGGTCTGCGAGTGGACTTGACAGCTTTCTTGATGGCAACAACCAGGTCGTTACCAGCGTCGATAGATACACCAGCATCAGCGTAGGTCATGGCCTGGGGTTTCTCGACATCTCTGGTGCAGACGGCGCCTTCGTAAGCGGGCTCCAGAAGCTTCCATTCGCAGTTGATGTTCTCCTTCTTGAATTCACCCATAAGGTGGTTGGCGATTTGCTCGAAGTTGTGAGTGGCCAGAGCCAGAATAGTAGGACCAGCGCCAGACAAGCAGATTCCGAGAAGGCCGGGCTGAGATGTGGGAGTGACGGACTTCAGAATCTCGGTCAAACCGGGGATGAGAGTCTTTCTGTAGGGCTGGTGGATCTTGTCTTGCATACCATCGTAGATCATGTCAGCGTTAGGAGGGCTCTGACCGAGGGCGGTGGTCAAGAGAGCAATTCTCTGTAGGTTGGAGATGACGTCTGCCTTGGGGTACTCGGTAGGGAGAACAGAGCGAGCCTTTGCGGTAGAGACCTCGAAGTCGGGAATGATAGCAATGCACTTGATCTCAGGAGCCCAGTTGAACTTGATGTGCTTGCCAATGTTGATCGGAGGAATGGGAGGGGTAAGTCCAGTGTCGACACCACCAGCAGGGGCGGGGAGGACCTCACTCAGAGGAATTTCCTTGCGCTTCATGTCCTCCTGGTCCAGATCCTTGAGGTATGAGCCAACGAAACCACCGAACAAAGCAGCGGCAACATTGTCAGGGTGTCTCTCGATCATCAGACAGAAATCGAGCATGCGGTCCTTGGACAAGTTAAGACCACCGACTTCACTACCGAGCATGACACCAGCAACAACGGCAGCTCCAGAGGAACCAAGACCACGACCGAGAGGGATAGGGTTGATAATGTGCACATGAGTCTCGGGGGGGAAAGCGTGCTGATTGTGGCATCGCAGAACATAGAGAGCAGTCTGAGTGATCAGATTGCGGTCAGCAACGAGGTCGACACTATCCTTGCCGAGACCTTCGTAGGTGATTTTGCAGTTGGACTGGTGCTCAGAAGACTTCTTGGAGGAGTCTACAGTAACACGCAGCTCGAGCCAGACAGAAAGGGCCAGACCGATGACATCAAAACCGGGGCCTGGTCAAGAAGTCAATTGACGAGCATTTTCAAAGAGACAATTGGTAAGCAATACCAATGTTGGCCGAAGAACACGGCACCTCTGTGGAAAATTAGCCTTGACCGTGGGGCAGAGATGAGCAATGCTCCATACTGATTGAGAAGGACATGTTGGACAGAATTGGCTGTCAACGTTCTTGACAACCTGATATAAACAAAGAAAGAGAGGCGCGAGAAGGCCTTGTCTAAATCGACAGAGTTTGACACGCGGTATGGAAAGAATTCAGCGATCTCGGAAGGTCGCTATCGCGAAGGAGTCACGCATGAGGATATTTTTTCGACCCTCAACCAACAGCACCCCGCGTTCGGCGGCCGGGAGTCCCGCTTCTTGGCGCGCGGCGGACGCCAAGCTCCACCGACAACATCATACGTAGGCGCGGGCAGCGACGCGCATCCATCGACTGTCGAGCAATTGGTATTCACCTCTAGCTATTCTAATCAACTTTCCCGCCCAATCGTGATCACCTTGTAACCCAACAGCTTCACTGCTGTCATCCACATCTCACCATGCCTGTGAGGACCACAATTACCCACAACACCTACGACCCCCTGCTAACAGCTAGCTGGGTAGGCATACCACTCCGTTTTCCTCGATGAGCCCAACCAACAAGTCATCGGCAACTTTGCCCTACTGCCCCTCCGCACCAGAACTCGCGGCCCTGCCATGCAACTTCCCGGCCTTTCCGGTGATGTAACAGAACTCAACATCGATGCCTCACACGAAAGCTACGACCCACTGGACGAGACACTGGCCTTGTTCCGCGCCAACACCTTCTTCCGCAATTTCGAAGTCAAAGGCCCCGCCGACCGTGTCCTCATATATGGCATCCTGTTCGTCAGTGAAGTTATCCAGAAGATCAAGCCTCAGATGCCCAGGAGAGAAGCCGAGAAAGCCGTCATGAACCTCGCCCTCGACACAAACTTTGCCATTCCCGGAGATGCTACCTTCCCTCTCAACCAAGCCTTCGAGCCTCCGCGAGACAGACAAGAAGCCGAGGTCTTGAGACAGTACATTAGTCAGATGAGACAAGAGTTGGCCAACAGACTGTTGAACAGGATATATGCAGACGGCGATGCCCCTAGCAAGGTGAGAACACAAGACACGTCGCGCACACGTATCAATGCTAAGACAGCTCTGGCAGTGGTGGTTGAGTTTCACAAAGAGAAAGTTCATGGGCAAGGCCCTCTAAGTCACCGGAAGAGTTTGGAGGCG
This sequence comes from Aureobasidium sp. EXF-3400, assembly GCA_024195585.1. Classification (NCBI taxonomy): domain Eukaryota; kingdom Fungi; phylum Ascomycota; class Dothideomycetes; order Dothideales; family Saccotheciaceae; genus Aureobasidium; species Aureobasidium sp. EXF-3400. Next base: position 16,258 of record SWBL01000547.1, read on the forward strand.
CCACGCAGCAGTCTCCAGTACCACCAGCACTCTCCCAAATTTCGACGACAAATATCCACCGCCAGAGATTCACACGCACTCGGTCTGCCACAGGCGGTCAATACAAGGCCTCTCACGAAGACAGTCTGGGACCTCTCATTATTGTTGATAGGAGAAAGAAATGATCAAGATTTACATGCAGTTATGTTTTGAATGTGTCTGACCTTACCATCATGTAGATGCCGATAGCTAATCATAGGACTTTGGTGATACGTTCATCTGCTAACCACCACTAGCCAGTGGCGAGAGTTCTTATTGATACTAGCCGAGCTTCTATAGTTTGCTCGGTACCATCGTGAGCTCTATTAATGTTGCCATCTCTAGTAAAGCCTGCAATATCCTCAGGCACATCTTCGACGTTCTGGACTGTAAATTGCAGATCTGCTCCCAAGATCTTTGATTGAGGACGGTATTGATACAATCTTGACGTCGTTGTAGAGTTGTAGTATCACAGTAGAAAGCACGCGAGAATTTCAATGACCATTAAAGACCGCAATGTGCGACTTAGTAGTCATCTTTGCGACCGTTAGCATCTTTATTCGTGCATCTATCGTGATCTCTATGTATGCCTCTATCGTGACCTTCGATAGAACCTCCACCGCTGTTGTTAATGGTTTGAGCGCTGTTATCCTTCTTGTTGATACTAAGACGAGCTTCTCTAGTCTGCTCGGTAACGTTGTGAGCTTCGTTGATATTGTGAGGAGCATTGCAGGGGTGGGATCCATCTCAAGTGTGAGATCCGGCACCCTCCTCATTGGTGTTGCCGGCTGAAAGTTGAGCTTCATCGGACTTTTCGATAGGAGTGGCGGCGACAGTGTTCTGGTCTAGATCCATAAGGGTTTCGCCTTCAGCCTCTCCTTCGCCAGTACGAGGAGCAGGAATGATCTTGTAGTCTGAAGTCTTTTTAGTTTGGCGCGAGTAAATGACTATTTCAAGACTTGCCCTCGCGGTTTGGTCGGTCGCCTTGATACTTGTGGTTCTTGGCTTTGTATCCCAGAGAGGCCACCTCGTTGGTCTCTAGTATAAGGGTTCCTCTCTCCTTCTACTCAGCAAGCTTAGCATCGAGCGTCTTGTTGTCGACCTCAGCTTAATTCAAGTCGAAGTGTGTCTCGAACTTCGAGAGCTTGAGAGCATCCCGCTCACCTGTGGAGTCACTTGAACCGAAACGCTCAGAACCATCGGTAACTAGTTCACTGCCTTTCTAGCAAGCCAGAGGTAGTTATGCTGACCGTGACTCAGGACGATATGAGTACGGAGGTAGATGATTCTGGGCAGCTCAGGATGGGTAAAAAGCTACGAGGCTATACAGCCAGCATCCTCAATAGCTCCTTAAGTACTTTCTTAGATGATCTTCACCATCTGAATGTGAATGTCCTGAATGCACGCTCACTGGTGTTCAGCGACTCTCTAGAAGTCATGCTGTTGACACTGACAGGACTGCAAGAATAAAAAGGCGCGGAAAGTGAGGAAAGTGAGAAGGTGGGTCTTGGAATGTAGGGCTTCGGGTTCGGATGTCCCGAGGTCCGCGATTCACTCATCCACCACCCTACATCCGATCTTGGTTGATATCATATTCATTATTGGAATACAGAACACTAAAACTCCTAGCCATGCGCATCATCCATGTCTCGATCAAGCCAATAACGCCCATCAGAGTCGACTGAATCTACTGTCTGCAACCTAGCTCTGCATTGCTTGCTGCACAGCCTTCTTGGCCGCCTCGTTCTCTGGGTTCAAGTTACCCTTAGCAGGGCCCATAACACAAATACCATCGGCCGAGAAGCGAGAGGCATGTATTGGGCAATCGAAGCTTGCTTCTGCGTGATTCCAGCAGACGACTCCCTTCATGTGAGGGCAGAGTGCAGACATCTTGCGGACCTCGCCACTTTCTGTCTTGTACACGGCAATAGGTTTGCTGGTCTTAGGGTTCAGCACACCACCAGTTCCGGGCAGCAAGTCCTCGATGTCGTTGATGTCTGACTGCACCAGACGCTTGTACTGGCTGTTGATCTGAAGGTCGTGTGTGATCATGTCCTTTGCCGACTTGACGATGCTCATCTTGCGCGAGGGATCGTACAGCGATGCCCACGCATTCTCTTGTCCAGTGATCTGGTCCGCGATGATGCGACCAGCCATGACACCATGGGTCAAGCCGTTACCAGAATCACCAGTGACAATGTAAGTGTGCTTGGTTCCGGGATCCAGGCCAATGAAGGCGACGGCATCGACAGGTTCGAAGATCTGACCGCTCCACTTGTAGTCGGTCGAGCCAACTTGGGTGAAGCGCTCACGAGTCCACTTCTCCAGTTCCTCGTAGTTGACCTTCTCATTCTCGTGCTGACCGACCTTGTGGTCACAACCTCCGATGACCAGGTAGTCATCCTTCTCATCACACTCGGTGAATCTGATGTACTTGTAGGCCTCGGCAGTGTCGTAGATAAGAGAGTCCTCGTACGAGCCCTTGGGGATGCGCACGGCGATACAGTAAGTACGGTGGTACTCCATCTCGGCGACGACACTGAGCTTCTGTAGAGGCACACAAGTAGCCATGACGACGTCCTTGCAGGTGATGGTGTTGCCTTCCTCGGTGGAAACCTTGACCTCCTTGGATCCGAAGCCCATGATTTCGATACCCTTCTCCTGGCACTCCATCATGCGGGTGCGTGTGTAGCAGCTGAAGTTGGGTTGCTGCGAGAGCCACTTGAAGACACCAAGAACGTACTTTGTTGGGTGGAAGGTGCCCTGGTTGTGGAAGACAGCAGCATCACGCTGGTCGATCTGACCGTTCCAGCCCTTGATGGCGTAACCCTCCCTCCACTCTGCATCCATACCAAGAGTCTTGGAGTAGGCGATCTCTTCCTTAAGCATCTTGACGTCGTCTTCGTGGTGCTTATCTCCACGAGGGTATTGCGAAACGTTGTAGCCAGAAAGGTTGCGGTACTCGCACTCAATGCCGAGCTCCCTCGAGATCTCGCCGACACGCTTGATGGCCCAGTCGTGACTCTCGAAATGCATGGCAGCACCCTTGTCTCCATGCTTGGACTTGACCACTGTGTAGCCATCATCGATGTCGCTGGCCAAGTGCCCGGAGGTACGTCCAGTTTCTCCAGAGATTAGATCGCGGGCCTCGATCATGACAACATTGACTCCCTTCTTGACAAGTTCGTAGGCGGTTGAGACACCCGAGATACCACTGCCAATAACGCAGACATCTGTTTCAAGGTCCTGTTTGAGGGTAGGGTACTTAGGGTAGTTGCTGTAAGGCTCCGTGTGGACCCAGACAGCGTCGGTGGAGCCAGAGGTCTTCATGAACTGTTCGGGCGAGGCCGTGACCATGGTGGTCTTGTGTGCAGTTGCCATATTTGCGCGTCTGATTGTGGTGCAGGTAAATCTGACTGTGAATCGAGCTCTGAATAAGTTTGCTCGTAGTGGGTTGCTTAGTAGGGTTGGTGGTGAAAAAGGCATGAGACGTTTGCGTTGACGCAACGAAGCAATTGATGTCGAGAAGAGGGACCGAAGAATGAAGGAGGACTCAAGAGAGAAAGAGAAATAGAAGTGCTGCCGCTCCTCCTTTTGACGACTCAAGCAGGAAGGTGCAAAGGTGGATCAACTAGCTGCTGACCATGTTTTGATGCTTCGATGCTCTTTCGCTAGCTCTAAACAAGCAAAGGGGACTTCATGACCCCGTGCGGGGAGTCGGAGACACTGACTGTCATCACCAAGCTGTCATATTGATGCAATTCTTTAGTACGTTGTGTCTCTCTACCGCTTGCATGACCGCTTCACTTTGTGCCCAACGTGGACATCCATGACGAACTTCTGGCAGCTGATACATGTTCTTAGCTGCTAACGTCTTGTATTAGCAGTATACTGGTCCTCCTTTTGACCGGCTTGCTGGAGGAATGGTTGTCTCAAGAGGTGGATTGACTGGAGTTTGCTCCGTGGTAGATCCCAGCTGTTTGGACGTGTTTGGAAGTCAGCATCACAACGCCGTCATCAAGAATTTGACGGCCGTCCATTGGTGCTTGGCCTTATTGTGATGCGTTGATGACTGCAACTAGTTTGACTATTTTTCAAGATCCATATAGGAGAATTACCAAATAGGTACTGTTATTGGAGAGCAGCTAAGCGATTGAAAGATTGAAGTACTTGCGAACTGGCTGCTATGAGGCTGGGGGAGTGTGGTCGGGAAATGATTAGAAGGCTTCACAGCGATTTTCGCGCACACGCGCATATATGTAGCTTATGAGGTGCACAGCGTGTTCTTGTCTCCATAGGCGTTAGGTTACTCGTGATAAAGCAGTAATGGCGATGTTCGTGGTTGCAGTTCATACGCGTTCTTCGTTTTGTGCAGCAAGACATGGTCGGCGTCTGGAAATCTTCCTGACTTCTTGTCAACTGATGACTGACCAACCAATAACACATGAGACATGATTTTACATACTGACACGTTTTTGTGTTATTCTCAACCATCTTAAGAAGCGTTATAGCACGCTAATACTCTTGTTGCTGCATCAAGTTTCGAGATATGATGTAGTATATACGATGACAGGGTCACTGGGACTGCATCCACGAGAAGAAAAAAGAGTAATAAAATCAAAATAATACACTTCATCTGAATATTACCTATATCGGCTGCAAGCAAAACATAATCCACCATATCCTTCCCTGCTCTCCAATGAGCATAATAAAATACACATCCAGTTGTAGGAAGAATCAGTGCCAGACTATTCTCCTATCCACGTACCCTGTTCCCAGAAAAGGAAAGAAGAGATTAGAGATAGATAGGAAATCAACAATAAACGGAAAGGAAAAAAGAGAGACAAGGAAATATCGGACAAAAGTTGTTTGCCAGTCTCGAATTCGTATACTATCTTTTTCGTTTTCTCGAGAGATTCCAAAACAGTTTCATTTCCTCCTTTTCTCGTTCGTGCTCAAAAAGACGCGGCGGAAAATGACAAAAGCAGAAGTGCAGCAGATAGGGGAGGAAAAAGGGAAAGACTAGACTTGATGCAATTTCGACAAAAATCAGCGCATTGCTTTCCGGGCTTGTGTGAAATGTCCTTCTTAAGCCATGCTGAAAGCCAATAATGGTGGGATATGTTCTTTTGAAAGAGGTCTACTTTCGTAGCGGTCGTTTGTTGTCATTCGTCATTGACATCATCAAGGCAGTCGAGAGACTGAAGAAGACATGAGACACTGTCGTCTCGTCTGCCCATGCCGTGGTAGCTTGTTCATCGTTCTTGAAATCGGTTCGAATTGCAAGCATCATACTCATGAGGGTGTACAGTTGCCGTTACGTGTCATAGAAAATGAGTGATCTACTCGACAGTGATCTCGACACCGGACTGTTGCGACAGTTCATCACTGCCGCGAGCCATG
>SWBL01000548.1:0-21674 GCA_024195585.1 Aureobasidium sp. EXF-3400
TGCTAGATCTCTGAGCACGCGTCCTCCTACGCCATCAGCCTCGCGAGACTTGGAAATCCCAGAGCGGATGACTGCTGACCTCATGCCTATCTGTCTCACGCCCACAACTTTGGTTTGACGACTCGAACCTTCAATCCACAGTCCCTGGGATCTTCTGAGTCGGCGCTGAAGCGAGAAGAAGGGGGAGAGGAAGTCTTTGAAGTATCAGTTCCGGTATCTCCAAAGCTTGGTCTGTGCGGTTTACCTACCTCCGTCGGTGGGTTACAAGAAGGATCTTTTGTGTGAGCGGGATCTTTCTTTGTCTCATGTGCCACAAGACCACAGAAGAAAGGGGAGAAATCGAGGTGAAGTCCGAACAGATGCATGGTAGTTGGTCGAGTGTATGAGATCTGCTTGTTCAAGGGGAAAGAGAGCCTTCTTGTATCAGAGTTGCTCTCCAACACTTTGATATTGCAGGTCTCTAGATACGACCTTAGTTCGTCGGGATCTCTCTTGGCACATTGATACGTTGGTGCTATGGATGTGCAAGCTCCTCCATTCGCTGGTCTGCAGATACTATTGATACATTGCAGAAACTTTGCAACGTATAGACCTGCATATGCGCTTGACACCACGCTCATGGCAGCCATGATCACAGCCAAAGCAAAGTTTCTACGACTGGCGGGATCGCTGCGGGAAGTAGGACTCGAGTAGCTTGCCACGTGGTGTCAAAGTATACTACGTCTCGATGCAGCGGAATAGTACCTGGAATTGAGCGGTCTCAAGTTTCTTCTTACAACCATTAAGATAAATCATCGAAAAGGCCGCGGATCGGCTCATTTACTATACTGAGATCACTCGTATGTCCCTGCTCTGATGTGGCGGAAGCCGACTACTACAAGCAGAACGCTTACAGTTATAACTTCTGCATCTTCCTATCGACATTCTAAAGCTTGATTGTGACGACACAGTCCAAAGCTGACATGTAATAAACTTGCTCGATCTGCTAGATTCAAGCAGGATGTCTGACAGCGCAGGAACAGATTCATGCGACATTCACCTTATTCGTTACAATCTGGAGCAGACATCTTCCGGACGAAAGTATCAAGCAAGACTTCTCCTCCTCCAAAGACACTTCACAAGGCTTGGCAACGAATCGATGCAGTGCAACGGCGTTCTGTTTCGCGGCACATATCTGGACATCTTACATCTTTGGACACTATCAAAGAGTTTTGAGGCCTTCTAGACACAGTTGACCATGAGGCAGAAAGCGGCTGTAAATTTGGAAGCACTGCTGACTTTCCGGACGACCGTCTCGTCGTTTGTTCACGGTCCGAGTATGTTGGCAATATAGCTTCTGATGACACGAGGGGAGATGTGCGAATGGATTGTTTCGCAATGCACGGGTAGCTTGAATCTGCGTATGGCGTCGTTCGCTCGCTTTGCGACTAGCTATAAAACACTTGGTCTGTCTTCGCCGAAATCTCGTGCTTGTCACTGGAGAAATGATGATGAATGATTGCCATCAATGACACATCCCTACCAGGTTGTTTCTCTGTTTCTTCGCGCAGAAGAGAGTATGATTGGAGTTCGATTGAATCACTCGGCTGAGCCGAGAAGACAAAGAATGCCACTGACCAGATGCAGACTCCCTAAGATCAGTGCTTCAGCTCCACCGGCATTGTTTGCCAAGTCTCCGGCCTTCTTGAGCGCCTTTTCGATTGTATCACAGAGAAAGATCGTAGACCGTTGTTCGAGCACTTGCCAGGTCAATCTGCATTCCTCTAGAACCTTTGGATCGTAACGATTTTGCAAATTCCTTTCTTCTCAACCTGTCAGCGAAAATCTAGAATGGTCATAGCGCATACTCACCGATACTGTTGATACCATCCCTTCCTGTATTATAAGACGTGAAGATGACGTTGTGGACAAGTATCTCGTTTTTTCTGAGGTGGCTGGCAACACAACGAAGTAATTCGTCAACGCTCCTCCTCGAGAAATGGCTGAAGATAAGGATTCTGGTCGGGTTCTGTGTCGCACTGCGAAGAAGGTCAGCTCCAGACATCTATCAATGCCCGCAAACTTACATTTTCGAAACGCTATCGGCATACCACTCGACGGCGTGAGATATACCCGATGCATTATGTGCTCCGTCAATATACAGTTGAAGATTGTCCTTGCAAATGTGTTGAAAGCGGCCTGGCCAGATAGGGTTTTGGCAGCTAGCAAGAAGCTCAGTCGCCGATATCGGCTGCTGGACAATGCTAATCTTCGCTCTGATATAGGCATTCACCAATGCCAGCGCGAGCGAGCAATTCGTCTTCTGGACATTAGGCAATCTCAGGTACGTCTTTCCCTCCAATGTGTGGTTTAGTGTGACAATATCCAGCGTAGTATTCCTGTCTGCGGCCCGCTTGCGGAGGACTTTTTCCACCAACGTGGTTTGGGGACTGGAAAAGGCTGGTACTTCCTCTTTGAAGATTCCGCTCTTGTGCCAGGCAATGTCTTCGATGGTAGGTCCGAGCAAATTCATGTGGTCGTCTGCAATCGTAGTCACTGCTGTGGCGATAGGTTTCACGACAATGTTTGTCGCATCATACTCGCCACCAAGATGCGTCTCGTAGATCCCGACGTCCACCTTCTCAGAGATGAAGACATGGAAAGAGAGAAGTGCCAATAGTTGGAGATATCGTGGGACATCCAGATCCTTTGAAGATTCCTTGGGCAACTTGTTCCACACTTCGAAAAAGCGCTTGGCAAAAAGCTCTTCCGATATCGGTTCACCGTTGATCCGAATACGTTCCCGTACGGTCTCAATGTGAGGCGATGTGTAGAGACCGACAGTACGTGGGTATTGTCTCAACCGACTGTAAGTTCGAAGAAACGACGAGGTGAAGGCGCAGACGCTGCCTTTCCCGTTCGTCCCTGAGACGTGAATGATATCCAGGGCGTTGACCTCATCCATCTGATCAGCAGTCAGCGTCTGAAGTCGCATTCGTGACAAGTCGAAAGCTGGTACAGTATGATCGACTCGCTCCAGCCATTTCACCATATCATCTGAACCGCGCATCTCAAGCACACTCGGCTTCGGGGCGGCTTTTCGCGAGTTCAAGCAACGTACAGCAGCCTTTCGGTCAGTCAGAAGGCACTGCAATCTGGGTCTTCTCATTCTCGTTTTTCCGAGAATTTGCACTCACCTGATAACTTTCATTCATGATGGTAAGCGACTCTCAGAGCTTTGGAGTAATTGGTGAGGGAATCTGCCAATTGTCCATCCCGCAATGAGATTATGTGTAGCCAAACACAACAGATCAAAGCGGATCACATCACGATGCGGGGTAGCTTCTATGGGACACTGCGTTCAGCCGGATATGGTTAAAGTCCCACATGCGTGAGCTGATGGTCGAAGTCGAGCGGAGCGTACTCTGTAATTTATCGTCGGAAGGGCTGCAGGAAAACCACGCCGCCATCCATGTAGTATCCCTCCTTGATCGGGCGCTCCATCGCTAGCGTAAATGCTTTGGCGAATTTGCTGCCTCGCAGCAAATTCGCTTCAAGACACCGCACGATGGTCAAAACATCTATTGCCAGTGCCTCTCATCTCCCCACACTTTTCACTGCGAGTCAGGCTCAAATTCCGGTCGCCGCAGGCCTGACTGTAGTCCTAACTATTACCATGACTGGAAGCTGCTTCTGCCAGTATCTCCGTGCGAGCGATTACAGTGGCGTGAGCGCCGATGAGGTATATATTGACTCATGCTCAAGGTGATACTAGCTGAACTATCAAGTGGGAACTCGTGGAGAGGGCTCTCAAAGATCACCGAGCTCAATCCAACCTCAGTTGTGCTATACAGCAGCCGAACAGACCGACGGAGGGCGAGCGACGGATGTCTACCGATGGGATAACACATACGAGACTAAGGGCTGTGCTTGAAACCGATGGCGATGAGTCCGGGCGAGGGTCGCGAAGTTTTTACACTTCTCCAGTCGTCCAGTCAGAAGGGCTTATGCGATCACAAAAGAGAGTACATGGCCTGGACTGGAGCACACATATCCCCACAGATGGCGTTCTAGAAGATCCAGATCTCGCGATACAGGCTGGGAGCTCAACAGGAGATATGTTTGTGAATCTGCAGCGTTCTGGGCCAAGGAAGCGCAGAAGACACGCTAGATTCGACACTGAGGACTACAGTGCACGAAACGCAAACAGAGGGCCTTCGAACGAATCAAGCATCGATGTCAAGCAACTCTTGGAGACTTACGGCGGTTTACTGGAACGGTCAGCGCTAAACTGGCTGGCCCACCCAGAGGAGTTTTTCAAGTTGGACGACATCATATCTACACTTGATGAAGTCGTCGGCAGAGCATTCGACAAGGCTCTCTGCATCTTCGATGTCGCCGGGAGCTCGAAGAATCACAGCAAGATGATTCAGGTGGTCACAGCGTACACGTTTCAGCAGGAATATGGCCGCAAGCACATGAGTGGATCTAGACTCAAGCATCTTCGCCAATGCGGGAACAAATTTTCGAGTCTTGTGGAGATTTTCAGGTGCAAAAGTATTCTGCTGCTCATGCCGTGCACCAGGTACGTTGGTATAGCGATCCATTGGAGTGATCTACTAACACCAGACTCGTTAGTCTCCTCAGGATGAACAAGGAAGCACTGACAAGAATGAAAGCACGGATGGAACTCTCCAATGACTTTGGTGATCTGGAGAAACAGCTGAATCAGCACGAACAACTGGCTAGGAGCTTGATCGAGTTCGTCAAGCAAGGTATTGAGTCCAGAACGCGAGAGACTATGACAGAATTCCGCTGACGATCTAGTACTTCTGTGTCGTGTGCCTGTCCGAGAGCAAATTCGCAGCGATGGCGCCGTGGTTGTTGGCGTTGATGACACCAGCTTGGCACAGACCCATTGTGTCAACCTACTGTCTTCTGACATCCCCGATACTCGCGAACTTCACAGCAATCACGCAGGAGCAAGTAAAGTGTCTTCCGAAGGTGTCCACTCCGGACTATTGAAAGTTCTATACCTCTTCAAGGATCATCCCCTTTCAAGATCAGCATTGTTCCGTGCGACCGAACCGCAAATTCTATGGGCCAAGACAGGAGACATCTCCTCGGTACGAATCGCAGAAACCAATAACGAGGAGGCGTGGACGTGTGTCTTCTCAAGTCCTTCAAGCCTGCAAAGCGCCTTGGAAAAGTGTACCATGGAAGGATCAATCATGGTTTATACGCCTCAGGATGAGGAAGTAAGCTATTCATTGAACACATCTTGTCACGAAGAGTTGCAGAGATCCATCCCGCGAGAGGCATTGGTGCTTCCTGGTGCCATGTTGGTGGCGCATATCTTTCCCAGAGAGGAATTTCTCGATCGAAGGTACGACCAAACTGGATGTTCTAGCCTCGTACTGACTGTTCTTAGTTTTCATCGTACCGGCAAAATGATTATGCCTTATGTTCACCTGGTGCTTATGAACTTGAAGCTTGACGGGACCATGGATATTCCAGACCATGCGCGTGAGAGCCTGGTCGAGATGTTTCTGGCTTGCTGTCGAACTAGAAGCCGCCAGAAAGTCTTCATTCCTGTCTTTAGCTCGATGGCGTCGTGTGAGAGCCTGCCAGATTATCTCATGCTAGCCATTGCAGAGGTGCAAAGTATTACGCACCGGGCTGAAGGTCGACTCCAAGAGTCTAGCGATTTGATCGAGTGTACGGTCTGGAACACTCAGCACGCTGACATACGCACTCACTGTCAAAAAGGACGCCTAGCACTTTCACTTGCAGAGAATGCGCTTCTTTGCGAGTTGTACCAAGAAGCAGAATCGTCGCTGAGTGGGTGGGAAGTGGAAAGTGAACCGCCAACCCAACTTGAATTGCAGGTACTACGGATGAAGAATACCGTGGTTGGCAGAGTCTCACGATACAAGGGTGACTTCCAACACGCAGCAGAATGTCTGGGGACGTGTCTACAGGGCGTCCAGACGCAGGCAGCCAGATACCACATAGTGTATCATTTGGCTGATGTGTATTGTGAGCTCGGGAACCCCAAAGCTGCAGAACATGTTCTAGAGAGAGATATCAGCCGACTCGAACAGGAGGGAGCTTTGGCGTCCAAGTTAACACGCCGATTGTTTCTGCCTCTAGCTGAGGCGTTAATCCTACAGAACAGATGGAAAGACGCAGAGTCAAAGCTGGTCGTTCTCACGCATATATTCGACCAGATCGTTTGCTCGGACTTTTCGGATCAATTGGGACATGTGAGGTCAATCATTGGCCTCGCTCGCATTGCTCACCACGACTCCAACTATTGCGAGACCATCGATAGGACAACTAAGGCTTTGAGCCTCATACGAGATTACAAAACCTTCGAAGAATCTACGTTCTACGGAGGTTTTCTCTATCGACTCCGGGCGTCTGCATATCAGAGGATGGGGAGGAGTAGGGAAGCCGAGGAGAATCTCGAGCTCTCGGAAAGATATCATCCAGAACCACGGCATTTCATGGCGGGGATTGGTACGTATGTACTGAATTCGCTCAAGATCTCCGAGTCTATGAATTCTCGAGGAACAGACGCACCAGCAGAGCATCCTCCATTGACAGGGTCAGATGTACTTGCATTACCATACCCATGAGAGCCTCTTCTAATCGAACAAGGACATCGACCTCCTCTCCTGTAGCATATGCTCTCTATGATGATGCTGAGCTTGCAGTCGTTGCTTCGAAGGTCGATCATAATGCATGATACAGCTGTTCCAAACGTTCTGATCAAGCGGAAGAGTCGAATAAAGTGGCTAGCACCTGCTGGAGAAGCATATTTTCTGATTAATCGCACACCCACTTCTTCTTACAGATCCTCTCGCCTGCTTCACGCGCTTAGGGGGAAAGTTCGGGTTCGTAAGCACCCTTTGGTTGTTGGAAATTCAACAGCTGCAATAGGCGTTGGTCGGGACGTGATGAATAAAGTTTCAGCACATACGTCTTGCTTCTAAGTCAACCTCAGTGATAAACTTGACTCCCTACATACTGCCCCTATCTGACACACGCCTAACAACGCCATCCTTACTCTCATCGCTAGTATGACACATGGGATGCAGGGAATCTTTGCAGGTCTGGATTTCGCCCAGGGATTCGCAATTTGGTTTGCATTGGCGCATCCAGCGTTGAACGCCGCATCAGAGGTAAACCCGAAGTTCGTGTTGGGGACGAGCTGTGAGAAGGATGGACCATTAGATCACTAGATACCTTGCATGACCGAGCCAAGATCATGTATCGGCTCGCTCTTGCTTTCTCGCTTCCTGTATTGCTTCCTCAATCCAACGTGGCGCTTCAGTGGTGTAACGGAGGAACTGGAGTGTTTCGCCGAAGAAGTATGATTCGACTGGATGTCCTGCTCGCTGTCGTTCTTCGGATATCAACTTCGACTTTACCTCTGTCTGACGTGAACCTGCAGTCTTGTCATGCTTCCATCAGTGACAGAGTTCTATGGAGATCCACCTCCGAGCATCGACCTTTCGGCCAACCAAGAGATCCTCGACGACTCGGTTGTAGCGGTGCTTACCATCATCGCTACGTTGGCGATTGCTTTCCGTATCATCTACAAGAAGAGAAAGGGTGATCGATCACAAGGTGACGATTGGTTCATTTTGATTGCTCTGGCATGCTTGGTCGGTGTAGAACACGAGAGTCGAACGTGCTGACTAACTGGTTGTTATAGTTTGAAGAGTACGGCACAGCCGCGTGTACACTTACCAGCAACGATTTTGGAGCAGGAAGACACGTCTGGGCCACAGACACACCATCACTACGCAGGGTTTCAGTCGTAAGTCGTGCTTGCCGTGCCAACACTGCAAAAATTCCTTGACCTAATCGTACCAGGCATTGTTCATCCATCCATGGATCTATGTCGTCACGACGTTCGGCCTCAAGCTTTCGGTCTGTTGGACGTACATGCGCATATTCTCACCCGGCACGATACGCAGCACTATAAAATGCAAGACGTTGTTCGATGGGTTTCTAGTCACCTGCGCGCTTGCGTCTTTCATCTACGGCTTATCTGTTTGGACGCCAATGACGGTTACCTGTCGACCTTTACGTCACTTCTGGGATCAATACACCGTTGCAAGCATCGGGAAGTGTATGAACTACTTGTCGATGTGGGCAATCACCGGTATCCGCAGCGCAATCCTCGATCTGGTAATCTTGCTCCTACCAATTCCAAGGGTGTGGTCGCTACAGATGTCTTGGACTAGGAAGCTAGGTGTGATGGGTGTACTAGCTTTAGGTACGCTGTAAGTACCTACGATCCTCCTGGTCTATCACTGTCCAAGATACTAACTCTACGCTCAAAGTGCAGTGACTGCAGCGATTATCCGGTTGGTCTACATGTCTCGCATGATACACGAGATCGATATCACATGGGCTCGAGGATCCGCTCAGATCTGGACTTCACTTGAGCCATCATAGGGCATTGTGTCTGCATGCTTGATCACAACATTCCGTCCCATATTGAGAGGCATTCGCACTATGTTGGGACTCAAGGATCACAGTAAAGTCAGCAGATTGTCTGATCACAATAGACGAACGATCGGCAGCATGGCCCCCCGCAAGGTTAAGCATCTAAACCCAAGAAAGGAAGGAGACGATGAGGAGGAGTCGATGCCTTATCACGTGGAGAGGTACAAGGTGTCTGTCACACCAGGGATGTCACAGCAGGGTCTGATAGCTTACCTTGCCAGCCATTGGTGACTTCGGAGAAGAGGAACGGATTTAGTGTTGATCGAATGGAGAGGTCCCCACAGGTATTAGATGTCCCATCAATGCTACCAATTACGACTGGTGGATCGAGACACGACTGCATACTGAAAAGGATTTTGATGGACGATAGATTGTACTAGACTATTCCTTGAGCTGGCGTACATGCGAAGATTTATGGATGGATCTGCCACATAGTATCTCCCAATCACGGGCTTCTGACCGACCTCATCACAAACGATATCTTCACAGTTCAGACTCCGCATCTCGCTTTGAGTTCAGTCAAGGAAGTCGACATGCAGACGCCTAAACACACAAACATGAATGAATCGAGATATCAGAACCTCAAAGCTCCTCTGGCATATCCTTCTATCCGGTATCAAGATGAGAACGTTTTCAAATCCGAAGATCGCGATACGGCACTAAGGTGACGTTGCAGTCCAGATTCTCAGCACCAAAGATCGCACATCGTGACGAGAAAACTCTCTCTTCATGATAGGCATGTCGCCTTGCCTCTTCTCCACGCAGACGTATCACCAAAGACTTGGTAGAAGAGTCTCGCGAAAGCACGAGCCGTTGGCACAGATAAAAATATGCGCTAGCTGACGTAGTTTCAGAGGCCATTGAGTGTCCAGGATATGTAAGTATGAGTCCATACCAAGAAGTATCGACGACGAAGACAAATCTTCTTTCCAGCGCCACATGCAGTGGTGTGACTGCATTAATGAGTGATGGATTGAGATCCCGTTTCGGAGAAGTCATTCTCGAGACGATCGGCGAGATTGCAGCAACAAGTCACATCCTCTCTATCCTCTCCTCTAGTGTATCACGACAAACACATGTCTCTTCTCAGTGAGACCCATATGGGAGCTGCGCCTTCATCTCCAAAAAGCAATCAACAGCGAGTTTATCTTCGTCACTGCATTTTCCGGGCATCATCCAGTGCATGCAGACAGCGCATGCTGCATGAAGTGTTTTGCAAGCTAGCTCCAAGAAAACGGACATGTAAATGATATATATATAAGAAATTATTCCGGACTCGCCTGGACTGACTCGATGCTCGATGTTGGGATGACTACTTTGCATGATTGTATCTTGGCAAGTCTGGTTTCTTCAACGATCTGGTAGAGACGAGCATACTGCTCGATCTCCTTAATCCCGTATGACTGGCTGGGGGACTTGTACGGATTTGCTAGTCTCCTTTTGGGAAAAACTCTATCCGATTGACCGCTTCTTGTCAAACCTTCTACCCGCCACGTGGACATGGGCGGCCGGATCGAGTTCGAGAGCACTCTCTGATTGTCGGAGATCCCAGCAGTGACAGCCGCTGATAGTCGGGAGGTTGGACGATCTGGTACATGTATCTTGCTTCTCGATCGATTCCTTGTGATAGATGTGACTTCCTGCATACTACCCCTGTTCAACCTTCCCCAAGCGGATCCATTCCCGCTCCTTTCGCTAGCCAGGCACTTCGTATGTACCTGATTTCTGCTGGTGTGGGTTTCAGCCATGGACGCGGAATTTGCTCCGCATGGGCTGTCTCTTGGAGAAAACATATCATCTAGCGGACAACGCTGCACCAAGAGTAGTCCCAATCTGTGTTTCGGAGATGAGCTTCCAGATGAGCAGACCACCAGACCACTGAATGCTTTCTATCAAGAGGCCAGAATCATGCATCGGGCCGCTTATAATTTTTCGATCCTACAGGTGCTTCTTCGATCCATCGTGATGCATCAATGGTGCCACAAGGGGACGAGATGTCCCGCAGACCAAGAACAACCCAGTGGTATATTTGGTCGCCAATATTCTCAGGTATTAAAAGGGTCTTCTATCATCCTAGCACGTTTCTTCAGCATTCTTTCTGCCTCTGTTCCACATAAGCCGATCCGAAAACAAGACTAGATCGGGTCTCCACCCATCTGACTCAACTAGACCTCGGATCTATAAACTATACAACTATGTGTGATCACACCGAAGTCATATACTGCTGTTATCATTTAAGACACATTGTGCGTTCTTGGTGTCCCAAATATGGAGAAACACAAAAACCCTGCCCACTCAATATCGTTGCCAAGTAAGTCCTCCCACAACTCATAGCTCTCGGCTCCTCTGACAGCGTATGTGCAGAGAGTATAAATTCGAAGAATTATGCAGTACTTCTGATCATGTTGCACACGTATAGAAGTTACAGATACTGACGATTAATCTAGGCAACTGCAGAGAACCTGAACCGCGACAGGGCAAAAAATGGCCCAACAGCAAGTGAGATATCAACGACACATCCCCCTCATTTGTCTCGAACCATAGATACATACAATTAAATAGTATTGCAAGTTCCAAGACTTTGAACCTTGAACCCACTACCTCTGTAAGGACTCTCCCAACGCAAGAGGAGGTCTGTTCAAGCTGTCAAGTATGGACACAGAATCTTATCTAGCCATCTTATCTAGCTATGATATCCAGAGATTCTCAATCCCTGACATTGACAACGTATCACAGCGATCCAGGCAGTTGCATCTTGTTGAGCCACACAAGGGGTAACAACCGCATAAGCAGTATCACTTGTATATCTGAAGGCCGATGATAGAAGACTCACGTATAGGCGCAAGGCTTTCCAGGAGTAGCTTTGGCGATTGTCATTCGGGATTTTCGACAGGCATAAATTTGGACTTCTCTGGACCATGGAACTACATAATTGTTGTGGATCCGCACTCCTGCAATCATTCATGTGAGAAGACACAACAACATCTACCATGGGCTCTATACAGTCTGAGGCATCTCTGTTGCCCGAGACTGGGTGATATTTGGTAATACACACAATCATGAACTACGAACGGCTTTTGAACTTGGAGTCATCCCGGTACTTTAGGTCGTGTGAGCAGATCAACTTTATTTCGAGATGGTCAATTCCGCGACAAGATATCTACCACGTCTTACCCAGTATCGGAAGTCACTTATGCGCTATTGCTTTTTGGCTTGACGGAAGAAGCAACAGCTAATTGTGCCCTTGATTCGAGGTGAAGATCATGCTAAGTAACCAAGTAGGCATACCCGCTTCATGATGAAGGGAGTCCGATACGATTGGCGTTGTTGTGCACTCGCGCAATGGTTCGCCAGCGTTCAGACAGGTAGTGGCCAATTGTCAGTGAGAACCTTCCCACTATGTATATTAATCTTCGTTGTGACGGTCACACGGTCGTCTGAAGTCTGAGGGTCGCGGGCTGTGCTTGGACTCGCATACACAAGCCTAATCTCCTCATCTGGCGGGCGACCATCGTACACGGAGAATGATTGCACGTGAGATTTGATAGGATCCGAGCGCTGTGGAGATGCCGTACCGAGAACCGCTGACAACGCCTTCTGGAGGGTTGGGCGGAGAGAAATCAACATAGTGATACTATCCCAATTGCAGGCTCTACAGAGCTCCAGATGAAAACGTTTCCCGTCGAATAAGTAACATCCGTGCTATTACGGAGGACTTGAAGGTAGTGGATCCGCATCACACTAGCGACGCAAACGCTTGGGACTGTCAGCAAACCGATCGCTTTCACAGTAGTACATAAAAGACTTACAAGCCTCCCAGCATGAAGATACAGATCAGCAGGACTCGCTGTCTAAGTCGAAGATTCATTCTCAGTACGCATGGAATTGAAATGAGTAGTATGATGATGTCGATGAACATGTTGATGATGCCAGCGACAAGGAAGAATAGTGTTGTATCGATGCAGGAGCCATGTTCAGGTTCTGTATATTGGTTCCAGAAGTGACTGATCGGTGTGCAAACTCCAAGCATGACACCCCAGACCATGAACGGGTAGGCGCATGCCAGAAAGCCTCCCGCCCAGACAGCTATTCGAGTATAGTTCTTGAGTCCGGCGTATTTAACGGGAATGCCAGTATCGAAGATGCGAGCAAAGGAGAATACAAAGGACAGTTTGGTGGCCGCTGCAGCTGCACCGTAGATGAACGTATAGCAATAAAGCACCTTGAAGATCATCTTCAGTTCAACCATTTGAAGACTCCACACATGTTTTCCACTGCCGTATTGACCACCCAAGATGGTCAAAACCATCGTTGCTAACTGGAGCGCCAAAGCGAAAAGGCCGATCATGTCATCCAGTCCGAAGGCCTGTTTGATCTGTCGTACCCACACTCGACCAGCGACTGCGAGGACGGCAAGAACACTCAAAGCGATCACGACGCTGTTGCAATACGCTGTAGTTGATGCCGACAGATTGACTGAGGGTGGTGGTTGGCCGAAGATAGCGAGGATCGAGGGGTCCATGGTTGTATATCTCCTATGGTAGCAGAGATGTTGTTTGCGCGCTTCCGAGGAGCTGTGCTCAGCATCTTTAATAGCTGAGTCTACTCTTGACTGTGCCGCATGATAGTGGGGGAGTCTGCACGAGAAAGTTGTCTAAAGCAGTAGATCATCGCAAGGATACATTCGCTGGAACTGACCTTCCCACACTACTCAATCGAATCATGGGCCCCTCGACCATCGTCTAGCGAATTGATACCGTGCCTCTTGCAGAGCACGACGTGCGATCTGCTTCTCATATCGCTCGCTTTTAGCTAAGCGAAGATGCCGTCCGAGGGTGTCACTAGTGTACTGTCGGTGGATTGTTGCTCCGGCGAAAGATTCGAACATTACAGACGGGAAACTAGTTCTCAAGCCAGAAAATTACGGTAGATTGAATGTATAGCAATTAATGGAAAGATGCCGATCGGTATGAGACTAGTGCTAAAATAGATCTCGGCATGCTCTAGGCTAGATTGTTTCAAGGGACGGGTGGATGGCGTGCCGCTGTCATTTCCCGGCTAAAGATGGCTCGTGCACACTGTCACCTCGCAAAAGGCTTTACAAGATTCTGCACCCTTGTCATGGTGGAAAGTCAGCTGATTCGTGCTTCAGAACAGATATGCCTCACAGCAATGTCGTGACGCGGGCCAAGACCCCGCACTTGCAACATATTAAAACCCGAAACAGGCACTACAGGCACCACACGACCACATCCTGACTACGTTCGGATAGCGAGATGTTGACCAATCATTAACCATAATAAGGGTTGGGCTAACACATCAGTAATATATTTTCATACCGGATTGTGGTATCGATCGCTTATAGAAAGTAGCGTTATGGCACACAGATTGCCTCTATAGGTCGGACCCGCTTGTGAAAAGATTTATAAGTCAGGTGGATGGAAGCATCGTGAAAGAACTCTGATCGTTGCGTACATCATCTTCTCGATATCCTACGCACTCAATACTGTTGATATCCCTTCGAGAATCCTCAAACCGTTTCCACGGCAGAAGATTCTGGCGAGATGGACCCCACTCATCCGTCCATGGAACTCTCATCCTTGGAGCAAAGTTGCCCTCGTGGATATGTCAGACCACTTTTCTGCTTCTCAACCACTCTGGAACACAACGAAATTTGCGACCTACTCTCTCGTGGTCTCGCAAGCACCAAAGAAGCCATCCCAATGCTCTCACACCAATTAATCAGGGATCCAGATTCGCAACAAGAAGGTCTTTACAGACTGGTGCCAAGCAATAACTCGGGGAAGTTCCATATCGAAGACCTTCGTGGAGGAAAATTCAAACCGACGTACGAGGAACTCAAGAAGAAGCACTTTCCCACGTCCGCTTTGCCGCAAGATGCTCTATGTCCATTGCCAATCTTCCCCAGAGAGGCTACTGGAAAACCGGTGTTTGCAGCGCAAGCAACGCTGATCGATGGTGGACTCATACTGAGCTTCTGTATCATGCACTTGGTCGCCGATGCAAGAGCCATATTCGAGATACTTAAGATCTGGGCTCATAATTGTAGACATGAGCAAAATCCAGAGGAGCTACCCTCCTGCCAACAACTTCCCCCAGCTTTGTTTGCGAAGAGAGCCTTCACTCGAGAATTCGGCAGCGAGGCAGTGCTCGCACACCATAACAGGTCTGTGCTTCAGCCTCTGAACTACAAGGTTTACAGCTCGCCCCAACCTCCACCACCAGCTTTGCTGAAATCGAGCTTCCGGACCCGGGTCTTTCGATTCTCTGCGTCGAGCCTCAAGCGCCTGAAAAACGATGTAGCGGCGCGTCTCGGGAGCGATCCAGGAATATCTACGCAAAACGCTATATTTGCGCTTGTCTGGTGCTGCGTGCTCGCCGCGCAAGTCGATCATCCTAGTCTTGCCCCAGATACGATATCGCTGAACACGATCTGCGTGGATGGTCGTAGGCGCTGCTCGGATCCCTTGCCGGAGAATCACATAGGTTGTCCCATGATGTATGCTATACCTAGACTTGGTGTACGCGAGCTACTCGGCGCTGACAATCTAGCCCAAGCTGCTATGTCAATCCGCACTGCCGTCAATGCGGTTGATGGGAATGCGATCTCTGCCCTAGTCGATTTTCTGAGCAGTGTACGCAGCTACGACTGTGTCGTTCCAGTGACGTTCGAGGGTCTGATGGACACAAGCATTATGATGAGCTCGTGGTATCGACTTCCATTCTATAAGATCGATTGGGGGAACATGTTCGATCACGGTCGCTGCGATCGTGTGAGGACCGTCCATGAGGGTTTCTTCAATGGATCTCAACTGATCATGCCAGAACTACCTGCCGGCGAAATGGAAGTTGTAATTGGTTTAGATGAGAGCAACTGGACAAAATTCGAGAGCGATGAGTTATGGAGAAGTTACGTGGATCAGGAAGAGGCATGACAGCTCTCAGAGGCCACGCCGGGAAGGTATGACGATGATCGATCCCGCCACCCGAATACCGAGGGCCACATGATGCTACTTTCCGGGCATCTCGTAAGAATTCGATGATCTATGCACAGGTTTGGAAACTCATAACATGTGAAGGGAGGTTTATCAGCTTCTCCGAATCACGTCAATAGCTGCTTTAATGTCAGATCTTTTTCCGGGACAGCCTAGGTCATCTGAGTGCTCGATAAAATGACCAGTCAACTCGTTTCGCTACTCATATAACCACCCCTTGTAGTCGACTCTATGCTTGAGCTTGGGTTGTGTCTGATGGATTCGAGCGAGGAAGGCGAAGAGCTTGCCTCAATCATCGGTTCCTCTCGCATCCACCACACCCTCCCATAGGAACGGCGGTAGATAGATGGTGGTTCATCAGGCTGGATACACCTACTGCGATGGAAAGTTAATGTTGATTCACGTAGCGGCAGTTCACAACTCGTGAGGATCCGAGTATGTTGTCTCAGAGTAGGGAGGAGCTTGATAAGGTATGCACTGCCACAATCTTTCATATGAACTGGAAATTTGAACGAATGCGTCAGCTTCTGTAGGGTTGAGGAGACGTTCATGATCACTGGCTATTTCGTTCAGTCACGGCCCCCATACCCCGATGAAGTTCTTTGGCTTCTGCTTACCTTCGTCCCACATGTGTGAGACCGGGTACGCAAAACAGATGCTAGCAAGAAGCAGGACTCGATAGAACTCCATAGGGTCGATAGTGCGGAAGGAGGAGAGGCACGATGCGATGAGTTCGAGACAGTACGAACGTGTGTCTTTGTCTGAATTTTCTGGCTGTCTCACCAGGCTCCAAAGCGATGGAAGCAAGGATTCTTAGGTTGAATATGCAAACAAACTTATCGGCGTCAGCTGACAGGCAGCCACCGCTGCAGAAGTCATACCAGGCACCGTAATTGATCCCTGACCACAGGATATCGTAGAACTTGGATGGGTCTGTACCGAGATATACTTGAAGTGTTTGTGTTATGTGTTTCGTGCCTTCACATGTGACTTGGAAAATCGAAATGGATTGTTGCAGCCACCTTTTCGATGTCAAGCGGAGACGTGGACGGCCAGCTCTAGTCCGTTGACCTCTTCAAGTGCTTTTGGGGCGAAGGTGACGGGTATAAATAAATGATCTTGACATTGGCATCCAGCATGTACTTCGGGACTTCGCCCTGCACTTGCTACTCTGTTTGAGGGGGGGCGTTCTCGGAAACTAGAAAGGAACCACGGGAGTCGAAGGATAACACAATCGCATCAGAATGGACTTGTGAGGAACCAGACTCGGTCGCATACTTCCTGACTGAAACATCCCTTCTCGTTTGTGATCCAGCGGCAAGATATGCGGACCGAATGACTGGTTGACGATGTTGGCACTGAACCGATCGAATGCCTCGTGGATTGATGGAGGTATAGTAGTGAGCAAGTGACCTCGTTTGCGGAACGTGCGTGATGGGAATCAGGCTTAGGACGCTTACGACTTGGGTCGATCTCAGGCTTGAACTTAAGCTTCTAGCGAATGGTACGTGGACTCGGGTGAAGCAAAGATTGAAGGATATTGCGGATATACACAGGCTGTGTAATCGACGGGACTAACCGGCGATTCGCGAAGATTCTTGCGGGCAACTGAATACTACTTGGTTGTTCAGTACAATCATATCGCGCTGTAACCGTTGCATTTGTCGAAGCGTGTGGTCAGGACTTGCGCTGGGACGCGAATGGAAGGGTGGCTCGACTGCCTCTGAGATGACTTTTCGAAGGTCGCATCCCGTCCATTGCCTACCTTTTATCGTTTTTGTGATTAAGTCGGATTGTTCGAAATGAGATTATAGGCAGTGTGACGAAGATGCAGGGTGTTGCAGTGCTTGCGATGGCTGCAAAGGTGATGTGGGTGTCGACACCACTGTTTTGCTCGTAGCCGACCCCATTCGCCCTCGACTCCAAGCGCTGTACTCCTGTCCTTCTTTTGAGCGACGAGCGCACGCGAGTTTGTAGGGTCTGCTTGTGGTTTTGTTGCATCTGCTGTCGTTAAGGGTAACAAGCATTGCGCCTGGCCATTGATCTTGTCACTGTCGTTCCTAGGTCGCGGAGCTGAGTATGAACAAGGACACTGTTGATCTGTTCAGGTAGTCAGAGCTGACGTCTTCGTGGTCGGTCATGACTGTGAATACGTGTTTGGTAACGCTGCGTGAGTTAAACGAGGACGGCGATTCGAGACCCAATCGTGCTGTGACAGCCATTCACGACGCATCCTGTTGCCAAGGCACACTGCCACGGTACGAAAGGCGCACGGGCTTTTCCCCACAGTCATCGCCTAGCTACGTGGCACTTCTGTCCTTCGCCCGAGCTTGATCACGGTAGGACTCTCCAGTGTGACGATAACATGAGGAAAAGTAGATCCTGTCACTTGGACGCTTTAGGTACTCCTGAGCAGCGCATCTGGACGTGATGTCGCCGATCGGCGAGTCTACGTCTGCTTCACCTTGGCAAAGCTCTACGGCTCGATCGAACCTGCTGACGGTCCAAAGCAGAGTGTGTTCACGGATCGTAGTGTGGCTACAGGCTGCTTTCTGGGCACGGCATATGGCGGTGATGTGTATCTAGTCCATCCAGGAGAATTCTGTTGTGATTGTTCCTGTCGCTTTCTTCTCCTTCGTCTACACTAGGAATCATACACCTCGAGCCAAGCTGTTATGTCGCGTCGCGCACCGCAGAGCTTGTCTATGCTGATTGTATCTCTCGGCATGCATTTCTGACCTCCGACATATATATGTCAAGTTGAATGGTAGTTTTCTTTGACATGTGGAACATTATCGCTCTTACAACATAAAGATACACTTAAGCTTTTGGCGGGGGTCACACAGCAGACCAAAAATGGGACAGAGTGAGAAGGTCGGAGTATATTTACGGGAGTTTCAAGGCCGACGGTCTAGCCGATTTATGATTGGTTTTTCCCGCTTCGTATGCTCCCATACTGCTCGAAATCTTTGTCGTCACACTGGCCATACCGGAACAGTAACCAACATGCAAGGAGGCCTGCCGTGATCGTAGCGGCCAGCGTGAAGAATCCGAGCATCTCTATTCTCGTCAAGTTGGCAGACAGTCCACCGCTGGGAGATAAGGGCTCCATACATCCCCACCCAAGAGAGTGCAGCAGTAGTTCTTTGTAAGCCCGGGCTTGTAATTGATCCCGTGTGGAAGAAACTCACCTGTACCTTTGCCCCTTGACCCAAAGCCGAGCTTGGGAAATACTGTCAAGGTGAGGAGGAAGATGGTACATCAAGTTATGGTGAACATCACTTCATCTGACAGATATTAATCTGCAGCCTCATACGACAGCAATCAGGATATCACCGATGGACTACGCACCAGGTCTTAGAGACCATCTTGCAGTCTCAGCCTGTCGGGCGGCCACAGATCTCGAGACCAGAGATTGATCTTCTGCAAAGCCCTGCGGCCACTTCATGACAAGAGATACGTTGGTGATAGTCATGACAGTGGACAGTGTTCCATCACCCAAAGTAAAGAGCTGTCGCGGAAATTTGTATGTTCTATGAGCCTTTGGTCTAGAGATCTTGGGATCTTATGAGTCAAATTGATTCTACAAGAGTCATGACAGGCAGAAGACAGATTTGGAAGGTGTAGACGCCAGTGGCTGATATGTGCAATCAGAGCGGTATATGACCCATGCAGATGCGTAGAATATTGATTGTAGAGCGCTTCTTCCCGTCGACCTATCGTAAGAGGTCTGGACGCGCTGAGAACTTGAGGATGGGCAGATTGGTCATGGTGAAGCCGCAGGGTCTCTACACGAGAAATGTGAGAGTCTAAGATCCGCAAACATAGTTTCGAGATCCGACCTGTGGGGGTAGTCATCCCAAAGCCGCCGGTATCCCCGCTTTCTACTTTACCTCAAACTAGATGTCGGCCAAATCTGCGAAATTGTGAATGTCTTGTGGGAGTCAACTTGCAACAAGAGACTACATGAACCAGATCTCTGATCTACAGAATTGTTGCACAAAATTACTCTTTGTTTCTCGTGCTGTTCAGATAGCGCTTGGAAGTCACTATCACCAGGTTTTGAGTCAGTTAACGTGTCTAACGGAGAGCAGGGTCTTCCTCACAGCAGCAACGGCATCCGACATTTTACCGGTTCAAACTCTCTTCGCAGCGCCTTGCAGCGCTAGCGGTCGTGGCCGGTGAGTTCTCATATTTTGTGGGGCACCTTTCGTATCAGTCTCGCGACGCTCGACGTCTTTTCGAAGTTTTCCATCCAGCTGTTCATTCTTGAGACAATCGACCTCGGACAGACGTGATCTCGACGTCTGGTTTTATCTAATTACGGTTCACTTGGACATCTTCAATAGCAAGAATGAGTGAATCGAACAACAACGGCTTGGTACCAGGTACTGACGCGTCGACGCCGCTGAGTCGCGTAAATCGCAAAAGAGGTGCGCAACTACTCTGCGCCGACGAGATCCAAAGAAGATTGTGCACTGACACAGCGAAGCGAGGAATTCTACTGGGGATGGGATGCGAGCCACAAAGCAATCGCGAGGTGCCCCTGCTTTCTTAACCCCGGTTCCAGTACGAGGGTCCATCAGTGATGTGATCAGCAATTCACCAAGTCTGGGCGCATGGGAGGTAGTGAACAAGCAGAACGCCACCCCAGTCGCTTCGCCAAGTTTGGCCAAGGGCGAGGATACCTTTGCGCAGCTCGCAAAGAATGTGCTATTGAAATGTCCAGAGGGTCGCACCTCTGAACAAATCTCTGCAGAAATACTGAAGAGTGAGATAAAGGGAAGAGATCTGAGCGCAATAAAACCAAAGGTCAGCGCCGCCCTGAGCTCTCACTCTCGTGGTGACAAAGCCATCTTTATGAAGGGCCCCCAAAACGAAGAGAAGAAGCAGATCTGGCTCTTGAAAAACCCAAGTAACTCTCCACTCATGACGGACGAATCGTTGCCAAGGATCTTCGCTGCTGACGGACTTGACACCACAGTTGGTGTAGGTATCCCCCAGGAGAATGAGTCAGATGAACAGTATTACACGACCAGGGACCATGTCTCTGTAAACGAGAAACAACCAGCCGAGGAGAATTCGGAGACAAACGAAGACGACGCTACGACACTTCCAGACACGATTTCGGTTGGAATTGCCCAGATCATCAACAACGTGATCGCAAGCGCAGGTCACACTCCGCCCCCAGGTGTATCGAATGGACCAGCTGCAGCACTAGCAGTTGAGCCGAGCCAGCACTCTCATCTGCACGAGTTGCAGCAGGCTTGTCCGCCTTCGGTCAATCGGCTGGAAGTGCCATCAGCACCCGATCCTCAGCCTTCTGTCCAGGAGAGTGGTCGAGCCGTCAGCACGCGGTCCCCGTCGTCTGCATTTGTGATGGCAGATGGTCCTGTTTCCGCACCTCAACACATCGCTGTTGAAAGAGAACCCACAGAATCTGTTGCTAGGGAAGTACAGACCGCTCCTACCGTTCAAGATGTATCCCCGGAGAGAGCCCTGCCTCTCCATCTAGCGGCCATGATCGGTATGCATGTCAAAAATTTCATCGACCGCCACCAACAGCAGCCACCGGTGTTTCAGAAATACCTCTCGTCTTACGACCAAGGTGATGGCGACGCACAGGCGGCTTTGAAAGATATCGTAAGGCGGCTCGGGGCAAACACGACGCTAGGTCCAACGCTTTCGCAGCCTGTCAATATCTTTCAAGATGCTCAGAGAGCATTTGATGATTTCATACGGGCAAGAGCTATGGAAGGGGCCATCGATGTGGCAATTGTGGACTGCAACGTTGTGCAGGCTGCAATGAATGCTGAGATTGAACGTCTCAAACAAGTGGTCGCTGATCTCGACTCTGCAAAAAGATCGCTACAGGACACCAAGACACAAGCTGTAGCTAGTATGAAATCTTCTCGGGAGAGAATCAAGGCTTTCGTGATGGACGATCAGGACAATAACGGTCAAAACATCGATTGAGGGGGACCCCAGTCTACATTTCGAGCGATGTTGTGATTGGATCTGGTATCAGACGGACGGTCGCTGCCAGGGGTTTGGGAATCGCGTTGGAGGGCAATTATAAATAGCAACTGTGGAGTAGTATTTTTACGCTTGCTATCATGACCTTCCCCATGAGAAGGTCCTCCGAATGACTCCCGA
>SWBL01000549.1:0-21640 GCA_024195585.1 Aureobasidium sp. EXF-3400
CGCTTCGCTGGAAATTCACGACAATCACCAGGAGACACTGCTCCAGCTCGTAGTACAATAATAATTGATGAATTCGATGAATAATCTCGCAGTCCGTCCTTTTTGTCTTCAACTAGGGGTGGACCTACGACTTCGAATCCCGCCAAGCCTAACAGGGTGGTACTCTCAACTACCTTTTTTGACGATGCACATGACATATGAACGGCAGCACATCCACATATGTAGGGAACCTGTTCGCCTGAAAGGCAAGACAAACATGTAGCGAGCCTGTTCTCGAGATTGCATCGTAACCCGTCCAGGATTTCAACATTAGGATAAGATACACTGATCTCAGGACAAACCTTAAGCACAAACGCTCTCTAATTGTACAGAAGCACGCGGGAAGTCTCGGCGGAGACCATAGAAAATGATGTCTGTACCTTTTGCAGACATTCCTAGTCATAACAAGCTCGGGACAATCCACACAACAATATCTGCACGACGGATCAAAGTGCTTGCAGCACTGCTGTTGCTCTTTGAGCAGCCTCGGGTATGTCTGCATGCATCAAATCTTGTACCTTGTAGCCTGAGGCCGGTCTTATCAAAGGCGAGATGGCCGAGCGGTCTAAGGCGCCAGCTTAAGGTTAATTCCAATACGCTGGTCCGAAAGGGCGTGGGTTCAAATCCCACTCTCGTCAATATCCTTTTGCGGTATAGGAGGGAGGTAGGTGGAAGAAAAGAAGGAGGTAAAATTGGTGGAGGGATGATTTTTGAAAAAATGAACGTGGGATTTGCGGGACATGCATTTTTTGTGCATGAATCCTGGCTTGGCGTGATCGTGAAAGCGCTTTATGAATGGTGCGGGGTAGTGGCATAAGTTTTGTGTGTGGTGTATAAGTGTTGATATCAAGTTGGTGGTTGATTGCTTCGTACTTCTGCGACATCCGAAGGCCAAGCAACTTACAGGGCGACATACTCAATGTCTTGTAGTATACCGACAAGTGATGAGTTTCGCGGACCAGATGCATTCAAGGCCGAGTAGTCTTCGTAATGGCCAAGAACCTCTCTCACAGGGTCGGCGAATAGGAAAGGGGTATAAATCTGACAACAGCCTTACACTACAGCACCAAGGGTAATTGCCATGAGGCCTTGAACGACGCGTCAAGTAGAAGGTATTGCCAAAAGACCACAGCCCGAGACATCGAGTGAGCTTGGCAGAGCCGCAGAGACATCCGGACGGTTGGTGGTCACACACAGCCACGCGGCTCGAACGATTGACTTGTGCACAAGATCTGAGAAGAGGGTGTGGGGTAGAGATGTGCAAGATCGACTCGAAGAACCGCGGACAGTCGGCGGAAGAGGAGTGTATAGCTCCGACATGGCTGGGGAGGTTGGTCAAGCTTCGTTAGAGGGAGAAATGACACGCCGGAGAGGCTGAACATCACAAGCTCTGAGCAAAGAACATCTCAGACCCATAGACAGATACAACAAGGAGGATTTACAAAACTTCCATGCATGCTGTGTCGCATGAGTAAGGCAAGATGACAGGCTGACGGGTGTTGGGTTAAGTAGATCAGCGAGGGATGTTCGAGGGAAGACGGATGCAGGACCACCGACACCTCCGACTGTGGATATGTGTGAGACGTCAGTAAATTCTCCGAAGCATCACATCAGCAAACCAACAAGAACAAGAAGCATCATGGACAGTCTCACAACAAGAAGGTCGAGAATTTGGGGGACCAGAGTGGAAAGTTGATGGTGACGTTGGCCTCGCTCTCGGGCAACCCCACGGACTTGCTAAACCAAAACAGGCAAAGCGTTCGGACTTTCTGAGGCAGCTTATCCTTATTTTTTGCTGCTTGGTTCTGTTCGCCCTGCTCTCAAGCCTTGTCGCAGCAGCAACGAGACGTGTCCGAGGGGCGCGCGTGAGCAGCGCAAAAACCAACGAGGATCTCGGAGAATACGCGTCACTGCAAGTCCAGAGGCGATGAAGGGTTCAAGGTGTCCTGCGACAAGTCCTGCATGACGCGGCTGTGCAACAAAATCAAGCTATATAGACAGAGAAGAAGGTAGGTCTTTTTTTGCACTCAGTCATTTTTTCGACCATACGAATCATCTCCACATCTACATCATCAAATCACACACCCACAGAAAAAGACATACATTCAAGATGAAGTTCGATTTCTCAATCCTCGCCGCTGCCACCGCTCTTGTCGGCTCGGCCACCGCGGCCCCTCAGAACAGCAACAACAATGGTAACTGGCAGAGCTACGCTTCACAAGCAAGTTCTTACTGGCAATCAGCCAACCCCAGCGCAACCGGCGATTGGTCTTCATGGGCCAATGCCGCCTCGTCGTACTGGAGCAGCGTCAGCCCCAGCGCTGCTCCTTCGCAATGGTCTTCCTACGCTTCAGCCGCATCCTCATACTGGGCTTCCAACAGCGCTAGCATGATCACTGCCGCACCCAGCGCATTCCCCTGGGCTGGCGGTTTCGGTCCCAACGGCCATGGCGGTCCCGGTGGCTGGAGCGGTGGCAATGGCTACGGTCCTTTCGGCGGTGTCAATGGAAACGGCACAAACTCTGGCTGGGGTCCCTGGGGCCAAAGCGGTTCGTGGACTTCCGGCCCTTGGACCTCTTGGTGGGGTGGAAGCAACTGCCCTGACAGCACATGGTCTGGTTGGACCTCCGGACCTTGGGGCACAAACGCACCTTGGACTTCTTGGTCGGGCTGCAAGGCTTCCACTACTGCTACCTCTACCATCTCTACTACTATCTCTGGTGTTGCTACTACTTCTGTTTCCTATGGTATCCAGGTGAATGCTGCTACTCAGGCTTCGACTGCTTCGGGATCTGGTTCCGCGGCTACGGCCTCGGCGACTGGTGCTGCTAACAATGTTGGCGTTTCTGGCGCTGGTGTTGGTATTGGAGCTGCTGTTGCTGCTTTGTTGATGCTGTAAAAGCCTCGAGTGGGTTGCATGAATATGATTTGCATGACTTGTTACGAGAAGGAGGATAGTAAGGGTTATTTGTATGCTAGATAGTGATTAGTATGGATCAAATTGCATATTCTAGCTACTTTCCTTCGTGTGCTGCATAGTGAACTTGAGATGTGATACAAGACCTGTCTCTTGGATAGATCAATTTGCGTTGTTGCTGTATGTTGACTTGGAGTCTTTTGAAGGTTGGTGGTGGCCAAAAGTCTCGGCGTCGGGCGCAATCTGGAGGCAAGACGAGCGTCCTCTCCTGT
The DNA here is from genome assembly GCA_024195585.1 of Aureobasidium sp. EXF-3400. Classification (NCBI taxonomy): domain Eukaryota; kingdom Fungi; phylum Ascomycota; class Dothideomycetes; order Dothideales; family Saccotheciaceae; genus Aureobasidium; species Aureobasidium sp. EXF-3400. Next base: position 3,229 of record SWBL01000549.1, read on the forward strand.
CCGCATCCCAACCACAACGTCAAGCATGTACCATTGACTCCTGATGCCATCCTTCTCACTGTTGGCCATTGACTGGAGCTTCTCCTATCACAGCGAGTGGATTGAATGACTTTCTGGCAGATGAACATGGGATGGCGTGACACCTCGTCCGGTGAGCTGTCCAGCACTCAACGACTGCATTCCTCTACCTCAACCACAACAAGCACGCCGAACCCATTCACTCTGTGTGCCCGAAAACCTCCTTTCGTTATTACTGTCGACAGGGCATCGGCGGCGCCCCCGTCACTCTGTGCAGCCCATCAACCCGCCATCTCCCTCTACCACCCATCACCGCCACGTCATCCGCATCTCCCACAATCCGAGCCGCCAATAGACTTGATCACTGTCTGCTTTGGAGGTATCGGCAAACCTTGAAAGAAAGAGGTGGACAAGAGCACGTTCAGACATGGGCGCTTTGACGGTCTTAACTTGCACACACCCCAACGACACTTGGAATTCTTCCAGGTCCCACGTGTCGATTCCGGACCACTTGTCCTGTGCAGCTTGTATATCAAAGGTAAGTTACCAGAGACGGTACGGCGAGTTGGTCTTTTTCTTTCTTCTCCTGTCCGGCAGCCCACGAGCTGGTCCGATGAAGGCTTCGCGCCTGCTCTTTCGTATCTCTCTCCGCCTCGCGTCTTTCTGACCCTTTCTCGCTTGTTCCATACGCGTAGGTCCACAGATATTGTCTCTCTTCTGACCGAACCCTGCAACAAAAAGGTATGTGTGAAAGGGGGTTGTCTTAGTTCGTAAGTTCTTTGCATCGTGTTGGCATTGTCGCTCTTTAGGAGCTGTGTAGACGTGTGAAGGTAAGTGTCGCTTGTCTGCAACCCTGAGACAAGCATGTGTTGTCAAGCACGCTATATTTATCATGTCCTCTTTCCCAGTCCAGAAGTCCATCTCTCCGACACTGCTTCCCAACAGACATTCACTGCAAGCATGTCGTCTTTCCTCAGTCTACCTCCAGAAATCAGGATGACTGTATACGACTTTCTACTTCAATCTTCATTGACCAGCAATATGCGTATGCTCTACGTCAGCGACGATACGATTCGCCGCGAATCACCTCCAGGCTCTGTTTGCCATGGACGTACCCACAAGATCCATGAAAATTACATCCCGCTCACCGGCGCCAAAACTACCTGGACAGAGAGAACGAATAAGGCCGGACGCAACATACATCGTGCTGATGTTGAAGATCTCCTCTCCCTCGCTGGCACATGTCGCTTGATCCGATCAGAACTTCTGGCTCTTGCTTGGTCGCACGCGGACATCTCGGTCAACTCGCCAATTCTCTACATGGACTTGCACTATATTCTCTGTGACCGACTCTCTAGCAATGCCTGCACTTTCATCCGCACTCTGCAGCTCAAGTTCGAGCAGCACGCCTGGGAACCACGAGAGATGAGGAGGATTGTTTCCCTCTTGCGCACTCGTCTGCCCCAGCTCAAGCATCTGATATTGACCGTTGTCGTCCGACCACCTGCCGACAAAGACCAAAGGCATGCTCTGATGGCTTTGCAGAGCCTACCTCGCCAGATCACTGTTAGATTCCACTACGTTTACACAGCATTCACGCTTGTCGAGCTTTATCGACATGGAGCGCGATGGGCAATGGAAAGAACGATGGACGAGTACTTTGAAGCCCGTAGAGCTGAACTCGATCCGATACGTCAGGCACGAAGCGACGAGCAGGCGAGGAGGAAGCAGGGAGATCAGGTGGCAGACATTCTCGAGGCCACAGTCCAGCTACGTTCTCTCAGTATGCTGTGATTTGTGCGACCCAAGACAGAGCTGAGCACATGGTCATCTGGAGGCTGGTATGGAGAAGGAGCGATACGGCACATACATATCAAGGAAGATGGAAGACAGGATGGCGCGACACCTCTTCCTATTGCAAGTGGACAGTTCACTTTGCGACGTTGTTGTATCGTGACTTCTATCTCGCGATGCCCCACTTTAAGGTTTGGAAGGATTGCTCGGCTTCGGCAGAGGCAGAGGTGAACGACAGACCTCGGTAATTTCTATGTGACTTCCATTATCAAGAAACCCAACATTTGCGATTGTGTTCTTACCCTGTCTCTGCAAATCATCATGTCGCGTGCGACAGGGAATGTCGAACTGACCACCGTCATACTTCCACACCCAACGGAGGCCATTACACAGAACGATGACAGATCACCTTCATCAACACCGTATGATACAGAGCACGAAGTTCCGAATGGCGAACTCATAGGACAAGGGCTTGCGCCTACAGATGGAGGACCTGCTGCTTGGAGATTGCTCGTTGCTGCCTTTGTCTTCGAAGCACTACTTTGGGGTAATGAAGCCTCACGTCTCTGGACCAAAAGTATCAAGCTGACACGGAGATGAATACAGGCTTCCCTCTGTCTTTTGGAGTGTTCCAAAACTACTATTCTCATATCCCTGAGTTTGCTGGCAATCGCTACATCTCGGTTGTCGGCACTGTGGCATCTGGATTGGGTTACCTTGGCGCACCTGTAATCATGCCTTATGTACAGTCTCATCCACATCGACGCCGGCAGATGATTTTGGTCGGCTGTATGTTATAGTAACTCGCAACATCAGTTCGGCAGTCGCTGACTTGTTTTACAGGGCCCATCTGCATTCTAGGACTCGTCGCAGGATCTTTCGCATCAGACCTTGGGGTACTCATCCTCACACAAGGTGTAGCCTATGGACTTGGCTTCCTAATATTCTACTACCCTATCTTGAGCATGGTCAACGAATACTGGATCAAGCGCCGTGGCATGGCTTATGGTATACTCTGCGGTGCCTCCGGGATCTCTGGAACCACTATGCCTTTTGTGCTCCAGGCCCTTCTGTCAAGATACGGATACAGAATCACTCTTCGCGCAGTAGCAGTAGCTCTCACACTGCTTACTGGACCATTGATCCCTCTCCTCAAAGGTCGTGTACCATCTTCTCCAAGACAAGTCGCTACTCAGCGTTGGAACTGGACATTCTTCCGCTCTCCTCTCTTCTGGATCTATTCCATCTCCAACTTACTCCAAGGGTTTGGATACTTCTTCCCCTCCTTATATCTACCTTCCTATGCCTCTTCCATCGGCCTCAGCACCAAAAGTGGCGCGCTTCTTCTCGCTCTGATGAGCATCTTCCAAGTCGGCGGACAATTCGTCTTCGGCCTACTTTCTGACCGCAAAGTCCCTCTCGATGTACTGGCTTCAGTATCCACCCTGGTTGCAGCAATCGCATGTTTCGCTATCTGGAGAACGGCTGAATCACTCCCAGTGTTGGTAATCTTCGCCATCGTTTATGGCTTTTTCGGCGCAGGCTTTACTGCGATTTGGGCGAGGATGAGTATGTCTGTTACTGATGACGATACGGCTGGACCGATTGTGTTTAGTCTGCTTAACTTTGGCAAGGGTGTTGGTAATGTGCTTGCTGGACCTATTGGAGGTGCACTCGTTGCTGATGCGGGAGTGGGTGGTGTTAAGGGAATGTTGGAGTATCGGTGGGTTGTTGTCTTTACTGGGACTTGTATGTTTGCTAGTGCTGGGATGATTTGGTTGGGGCAGTTGAAGCATTTGAGGTTGCTTAAGTCTGAGTAGTGGAGTTTCTGTTTGACCGGGGTTGAGGTCAAATCTATATATATACATATATGTATATACTCTAAGGGAGGACCAATCTTGATAGATATACCGTCAGTATATATAAGGTGGTGTGAGAGCCAGACTTTGCTTAGGGTCATCAGCGTGTGGCGAGGTATAGACGCCATGTCTGGTTCTGGCTGTGGGAAAATCATCGTCAACGTTGAGGAGACATAAATCCGAGGCTGAGCATGACAGCTTGAGAGTTGAACCAGCTTGAGAGGGCCAAAGTCACCAAGTCTACCAGAAAGACTGGTCGCCAGGAGAAAAAAAGCACCATCCCGCCCGATCATAAGCGTCGTCCTGCTCGCCTGACTCAGCCTGTGACTGGACTTGCCATGGAGACAACCAGCTCCGTCAGAATCGCAACCTCACCCCCTATCGATGACTTCAACACTCCTCAATCCTCCCAAGGCCACCACACACCCGTCATCAATCACGACACTCCTTCCGTTTCTATACAAGCCGTTCAGCACAACACCGCATGAGCCAAGAATGAAACTACCCTCGAACTAGCCCCTGAGCACGTACCGCCAGTATATATACGAAGGCGAGAGAAATGAAACTTGCTGAGAGTTGTTTTAGTGTGGCGAGGTATAGATACCACGTTTGGGTGTCTGCGGGCAGATCAACGTCGACCTTGAGGAGACATATCTCCGAGGCTGAACGTGACAGCTTGAGAGTCAGACTAACTTTTAAGAATCCCAGAGGTGTCTCATAGCGTTCACAGGACCGTCTCGGGAATTTGCCGAAAAAGGACTAGTCTTTGTTGTTGGCTCGTCTCTACTGTGCGCTCTCGACGAACTACTCGAACGATCGAAAAATCCGCTACCTGGCAAACAACAAAGCAAGCCTTGTGCGCCCTCCCCTTGCAATCTACCAACCGTGGTTCTTTGCACACCATCCTATAACATCATGGTACCGTTCCAAATCATCACCAGAAGAATGGCTGCGGCCAACGCAGCTCTGCCCTCAGAAAACTCAGACACCAGCGCCGAACACACCGCATCTATCAACAATACCACTTCCCCTGGCGCCAGCCGCGTGGCAAAGAAGAAGGAGCAGAAAGCTCTCGTCTCTACGAACAACAAACAGATGATGACAAGAAGCATGTCGAAGTCCGATGTTCCCGCCAAAAAGGCCGCCGCCCGCTCGGCTGCTAAGATCAAGAAAGTCATCAGAGAGCCGAAGAAGACAATCATCCCAGCTTCAACTCGCCGCTCAGCTCATGTAGCTCATCGTCAGCCTCAAGCTATCATCCACGAGCTCATCTCCTCCATCGATGAGCCCCTTGTACCCTTGGCCAACATCACTACCAGCAACTCATCCGCCCCTATCAAGGATCCCGGCGAAGTCGTCGAGCTCAACGCCATCAGTGCTCCTACTCAGTCTGAATCTAATCACACTTCCGACATCGCAGTGAACAATGCAACTGTAACCAACGACGATGTTCCTCCATCTGCCATGCACCTCATCGAGACCAGCAAACCAGCTCCCGCCAACGAGGGCCATGCATATTACGAGGCTCTTATGGAAGAGCATGACTTGGATCACTTTATGACAATGGTCAGACGTCGCATTGCGGCCAATGAGAAGCGTGAACTCCTGAGAGCTGCCATCACTGGCCCCTTCTGGTGGCACGAACTGCACCCAGACCTGCGTAATGAAGTTGTCAGAATGTGGTTGGCCATCTCCGCAGGATACGTTCAAGATTACGATGAAGCCGTTCAGCTTCCTCTCGAGCACACCTTCTGGACTGGAGAAGTCCCCGACAACAATGCTGTAAGTCCAGCTGCATGGCTCTACACAGAGGGTGTTACTGACAGGTCTGTAGGCTCTCACAGGCGCTGAACGCTACTATGATGATTTGAAGGAGGAAGTCAACGAAGAGGACGACTAGATGGATGAGACAACCGAGGAGTGGATGTAACTGTTTGTAGAGGAACCTGGGAGCCTGGAACAGGAGTTGGAGAACGTAATGGGAAGCCCCTGGGGGAAACACTTGTAACATTGTGGAGACCTCGTGCAGTGCTAGACTACTGCATAGCAAGATACTACCGACGAGAGAACACGATGTATCAAGCTTTGCAAACCCAAGCTTGTCCAAAGTAGAAGTGAAGTGAATAAGACAAGCAAGTCGCAGCCGACCCTCTCAAACCGTCCAAACTCCACCAGAAGATACTCCTGTCTTCTAATCAACACCAAACCACACACCCTCGCGCACACCATCATGTCTAACAACACCATGATGCTCGTCCTCGCCCTACTCATTGAGGCCTTCTACGTCTTCCTCGCCCTCGCCCTCCTGTTCTGGTCCCTCGCCCTCCTACTGCGCGTCTGGTGCCTCTGGCTCGAGCTGGAAGGCCGTCGCGACCTCCGCTGGGGGGAGGCTCAGGAGGAAATCGAGAGATTGTGGTTCCTCGTGCTTCGCGTCTGGTTGGTGGTGTACCTTATGGTACTTCTGGAGACTCTGCTAGTTAAGGTATGTAGACAACCTGTCTCCTGAGTTTGGACGAGCCTGATGTTCGCCCTGTAGAAGCACTGAGATCCCGAGAAGACGTCTAAGGGCGCAATACGCCATAAAAAGGCAGTGTGTTTATGATTTTCGTATGCTATCCACCGAAAACCCCTGGTTTACTGGTGATTATTGACATAATTACAGGCCTTCTCTGGAAAGAGCACCCTTGAGGATAAGACTCTGCCTTTTTATAGCACTGACAAAATCGAACAAATTGCTCTAGAGAGTGTAAAAGTACATGAATACCAGAACTACGAACCAAAACCAAAACCAACTTCTGCAACTCCCAATCTTTTCTTAGCGAATAGCCTGCTCCAAATCAAAACGCAACTTCGCATTTCTCAACTTCAATTTCTTCAAATGCTTTGCCTGTTCACTCAAAATCCTTTTCCTTTCCAATGTTTTCGAATCGAAGCAATCCAGTTCTGATCTTGAGAGCTTTGATCTGTTCATCTCTAGGGCTCAGGGGAGCTACCTCGCCAGCATCGTTGTTGTGTCTTGAAACGCGGATGTGGAGTTTTCTCTTCAAGCGTCTGATCTCGGAGTCTCTGTCGGCGATGCCGTTGATGACTTTGGACCATCTGTTTCCGTAATCGTCTGACTTCAGCCCGAAGATCGATGAGCTCTTCCAGGGCGCCCATTGCCATGTCTTCCACTGCAGTCTTTGTGGCTCTGGCGTATTGAAGCTGACCCTTCAGCAAAGTGATGGGCGTTTGTGGGCTGTCCTCTGCGCCAGGGTTTGTGGCAAGCTGTGGCTCGGCCTGTCCAGGAGCTGAGACTTTCGACTCACTTGAAGTCTTATCCGTGTCATTGGCGAACGTGACGTGGTGGTCAACCTTGGGAGTATCATCGGGGGTCTTTGGAGATAGGGTTGCAGGTCTCGAATCAGTCCCGTCAGTGACTGTAGGTTGCTGGTAACCCTTAGAGGCATTTGTGCTGCTCTGAGAATTGTGTTTTGATAGAGCATCGTGGGTGCTGGTTGTACTAGCGGTCGTAGACTGTTGAACGGATGTGGAGTTACTGGTATCGGCTTGAGTTTCAGCGGACTTGTCTTGTGAGGTGTTAGCTTGAGGAGTCGTGCTGCCAGGATGCTCGGTATCGTGAGACGATTTGGCCTCGCAAGCTTGAAGACCAGGAGCTTTGCACTGCTGGAACGTTCCGTTCTGAGGACTTGCTGGCAGTCGCATTCTCAGAGAGGTGATTTGGGCTTGCGAGGTGTTGATGAAAGACTTTGTAGAGGCAGCTTTCGTCTCAGCGGCGAGAAGTTGATTTCTGAGCTGTTCAACTTGCTTGCGAGCAGCGGCCTCATTGTCATTGGCGACCTTCTCAGCCAACTGAGGTGCAGCGAGCACTTCTGAGCCTTTGTCGGTGAGCGTTTCCTTTTGGATTTGAACATCCGAGCGCAGAATAGCAATCTCAGCTTCCAGATCCTTAATCTTGTGCTGCGCCGTAGCATTGTTGTCGTCCGCGAGTTTCTGAGATGCCTTAGCTGTAGTAAGCTCGACCTGGGTCTTGTTGTGGCTGTCTGTGAGGGCTTGTCGTTGGTCTTGAGAGTCCTGCCGTGACTTGAGAATTTCTGCTTCCAGATCCTTGACGCGCTTCTGAGCAGCGGCATTGTTGTCGGTTGCAACCCTGGCATCTTCTTGGGCGGCGAATAGCTCAGCTGAGGCATGGGAGTGGTTGTTCCTGCCTTTCGCCTTTGCTTTTCCTCTGGCGAGAGGGTGCTGTTGTCCAAGGCCTGATTGGGCAGCAGCGAGCTGATCTGCCAACTTCTTGTTCTCCTTTCTCAAAGCAGCTTCGTTGTCGACAGCGACCTTGCGGGCCTTAGCTGCTTCAGAGAACTTGGCAATCTCCTCAGCGTTCTCGATCTTGAGTATCTTGTTCGAGTGCTCGAGTGCCTGAATGTGCATTTTCCTTCTCACCAGTTCGTCCTTCAAATCGCTTGTAGCAGGCTCAGCTGCTCCTTGCTCGGCCTTCTGTGAGTTTGCATCTTTGTGGACCTTAAGTTGAGCTTGTAGCTCCGTGATCAGTGCGTCTTTGTGTTCCATTGCCTCGCAAGCGGCATCACCGAATGCCAGCCCAGGGTTCTGCATCTGCCAGTCTTTTACCTCTTCCAAGAGCCTCTGGTGGAGCTCAGGTTGTCTCCAGGGCTTGAATCCAGATTGTTGCCTCATCTCGTACAATGCTGCGACAGGTTGAGGCAGATGGTCTCTAATAGTTGAGTAGCCGACCATTCTATCGCAGCAGCGAGGGTTCTTGGTAGCTACTGAGTAAACGGAGTTGAAACAGCTAGGACACCAGCGATGCTCGGGGCAGAGTCGCGTAACGAAGTCGGCGCTGGGAGTCCTGCAACAGTGACAAATGGGTCGGCGGGCAAGGTTGCAGTCGTGCCACACGTCTCGGGACAGTATGTGCTCGACTTCTTCGAAGGTGATTTCGTACCTCACATGCAGTGTTCTTTGCGTCTTGTCAGGACGTGCTTGGAAGGCTTGATCGGCGCATATGTGGCACCAAAGACAGCAGCCACAAGACACTTGGATGTGACGGACTCCAGACACGTCTCGATGGCACTCAAAGCAGATGGTTGGTGGTCGTCGTGACCGCTGCGACGTGCGTGGATGCTTTGTTGAGCCGGCTGGTCTGAAGATGAAACAAGTGCAGGGCTCATCGTCACAGCCCGCACAATAACCGCCAGAAGCTTTACCAGTGGTATTCTGCCCTCTCTCATCATATTTTTGTCGTTTTCCAGGATCGGAAAGGATCTCGTATGCGTGGTTGATCTCCTGCATCTTATGGGTTTGTTCTTCGCGCTTTTCGGCGCCATGTCTGTCTGGGTGGTTGGTGAGGGATGCCTGGCGGTACGCCTTCTTGATCTCATCTTGGCATGCTGTCGACGAGACTCCAAGGAGCTCGTACAGGGAGGCCTTGTCTTTTGACATCGTGTCAGTCGCGTGTGGTGTAATGGGATATCTGTGTGCGTGATGTCCAGGGAAGGCGATGGGATGCGCCGAGTCCAGACGTCTGTTATTCAATCCAGTTGAATAGAGCCGTCAGAGGAGCAGGCAGAGAACGAGTGTTGTCACGCAAGAATAGTCGAAGACGCAACGACAAAGAAATGATTAGCTCGGTCTGGGTCGCGGAGCCACAAAGAGATTTCCCGTAAGGGTAGCCAAGGACAAAGCGAGGAGAGCTGTAACCAAAGCACAAAGCCGTGAATTGACAGCTTTGGAAAAGGACTAGTGACTTGGGATGAGTGTCTTTGGTTGTTCGTCAATGTCGTTCAGCCACTTGGGAAACTCCCCAAATGTGCAATAGGAGTCGGATGTGATAGCGAGAAGGAGTAAAGAACAACAATGGGAATAGACATAGACAAAGTTCACAGCAAGACCCGAGGACTGTCACAAATCATCGTATGAGAATGGGGGAGACGTTGATTAGAGACGATCTAAAACAACTGTGGTTAAGAAATGCTTTTTTGTGCCCGATGGGCTACTTTGGCGACGCGGGACCCGGTGCCCGACCCCTTATGCTGCGACATTGACCCGGCTTTCGTGCTCAGCGGCGGCCGTGGGCGGACAAAGGGGGGTTCTTGAAGAAGATCTCCAGACCTCCTTCGTCTTCGCTGCTCTCGTTGTCGGAATCGACAACCTGACGGGCTGCATCAAGCAGCATGGCCTGCTGCTCCTCCTCGGCGAGCTCGAGCTCGCGCTCTCTGGCCTCGTGGTGGAGGCGGGCAAGACGGGCCTCCTCTTCAACGGCGCGCTCCAGGCGGCGCTCGTTGCGGGCATTGCGGGCGGTGCTGACTAGACATTAGTGTATGGTCAGGAGAAGCTGAATTTCAGAGAACTTACATGATCATGAAAAACATCATGATGTAGAAGGACAGGAAGAAAAAAAACATGATGATGGCTTCCAGGGAGAGAAGAGGGCTGCACTCGATGTATATTGCTTGTAAGGGGGGAAGAAAGAACGCTGATGGTGATCCGTGGTGTAACGAAGGTGTCAACAAGTGAGAGATACGCTTCACTGATAGTGAGCAGGAGTCGTGTTTCGAGGTCGAGCAAACGGATTGAGTCGGGCGTTCCTCGAGTCGACTCCTGATTTCATCTCAATGGAAACGTCAATATGTTGCTTGCGTTGCTGCACACTATATTCTGTATCTTGATTCGATCCAGTGAGATTGTACACTTTTGCACCTGTTCAGTGGTCATTGTCTCCTGCAGAATATCTTTATGCCTTTTGATAGTGATTCCTGCCACATATCTGAGTATCGAGAGTCACCGAAGATCGTCTTGTAAGCATTTCCTCCTGCCATTTGATATTCATACGATGCTTGCACTACTTCACGCTCTGTTCTAAATCTTGATCCGATCCAGTGAGAGCGTGTACCTTTGCACCACTTCAGTGGCCAATGTTCGGGGTACAACAACTTTGTACATTTTGATAGTCATCAAGAATGCTTGTTGATGTACGTGGAGGTTTCAGAACTCCCTGAAATTCTCCGAGTCAATTCAGAAAACCTTCTCAACGTGACATTAATTTAATGTTTGCGTTGCTCCACATCATATTTAGAGTCTTGACTCAATCCATTGAGAGTGTGCGCTTTTGCACCTCTTCTGTGGTCGATCTCTTGTGTAGAACAACTTTGTGCATTTTGATAGTCATTCCAGATGCCTGTTTGCTAGGATTCCCTCGACGTGAGCATTGCTCCAATTCTGGGTTGCTCTGCTTCGCATCATGTTCCAAATATTGACTTGGTCCAGTGAGATTATACACTCTTGCACCCCTTCTGGGGTCGATACCTCATGTAGAACATTTTTGTGCATTTTTATAGTCATCCGAAGTGCGTGTTTGTGGACTTAAAGATGATGAAGGTTATCCAGCGGTAGATGTCTGATCTAGGATATTTTTGTGCATTGTAATAGTTGTTGGGAATCTGTTTTTGAACTGGGAGCCACTTGCTGTTGTTTTCGGTGGACAATATCTCCGTCATAACATCATTGTGCCTTTTGATAGCTATACAGGATGCTTTCTTTAGTGCTCGGAGTGGTAGGTATCGACCACTTGACATGATATAACATATCTTCATGTCATCTTTAATGGCCGATATCGCGTAAACCATCGTTCTGCATCTTTATAGTCGTCTCGGGTATTTTTTTCATGTGTTTGAAGGCATGAGAGTCCCCTCCAATGGCCGATGTCTTATCCAGCATATATTCGTGCATCACGTTAGTTATCCTGGGCACTCTTTGTGTATCAGGAGTCATCAAAGATCGCCTTCGATGGAAGATGCCTCGATGCGTATTTCTCCATGCCTTGTGATAGTGTCGTAAGACAATTTGCTTTGCCTTTGTTTTCTGAGAGGAGAAAGTAATGACGACTTGAAAGCGTACAAGGTAAACCCAACTTGCCTTCAATGGACAATCTCATCTGTGGCAGATCACTGCGCATTTTAATAGTCATTGGGATACTTGCTTGTGCATTCGGAGCAGGTCCCACCGACTTTGAGGCATCTCACGAGCTCACGAGATTGAATATAACACCGTCTACTGTAAATCCCCTTTGGGAAACAACTTCTGAGCCTGAAGGCTATTGTGCTGCTGGGTGAAAGATTGCCTTTAGACTCGAAGAAGCAAAACTTGATTGCAAACTATCTCAGGCAATGCAGTATATCTGGTTACATCCGAACGCTTCAATGGATGATATATCCGTTAGGATAACTCCATGCCTGTTGATAATGGTTCTGTAGGATTCTCGCATTTGTACTTGGAAGGGAAAAGCTGTCAAATCAAGTCTATATCATCTGCCAGAATGCACAGTGTCTACCAAACCATAATTTCGTCAAGAGAGGTGGTCTGAATTGGAGCTGCTTCGGTAAACGATAGATCACCAAGGTTCACTTTGCGCCTCTTGAAAGTCACTAGAAAGTAATTCAATTCGTTTCAAGTCACCTTCAATGGTAGATATAGTATGCAGAACATCGTTGTGCATCATAACAGTAAATGAAAATAGTCGCTTGTGAATCTGAGATAGATGAAGCGAAGTCCGGTTCATCCATCAGATTGTACAGTGTTCTCAGACCAAGTCTCTGCCCGGAGAGACGATCTACCAGGATGCTGCTTTAGCGGACAGCATGATCGTTCGGAACAAGACCTTGCAATACGATAGAATGGATACTGGATATCTCGTCGCCCGCAGTGGCTTAGAGAAAAGCTCTCTTGTCGAGTCTCTGGCACATGGAGTAATTATCAGATTGCAAAATTGTGATACTGATTACTCGCTTGTCCAGAGAGAGCCTTTACTCGAGGGCTGCTTCAGCGAGCAATGGATAGCTAGCAAACACTGTGATGACTTCCAGCAGGTCATAAACGATGGCTCATCTACTTGGGAAACATCAGAAGACTTCAGTGCACGATTGAGATATCATGTAGAGAGAGACATCCACAAGAAGAGATCATCACAGTACGAAATTCGGTTCATTGGCACGTCAACAAAGACGCTGTGCTTGATCACTGGTAGCTATAGCAAAATATGCATGGTTAGTATGATTCCGAGTCCCATACGTGCTTTGCGAGCTGCGTGGTGAGTCAAATCTGATCGAAGTGATGTCAAAGACCGCGGCCGGAGGATTCAGATGAAATCGAAGCCTGGGGAGATTGTGATGCGATTTCAATGTACTTTCCTGCCGAGCAAAACAGCGAGAGCAAGTGTGCTCCGTGGCATACGAAATTTTTGTATGCATTCATAGGCGATAGGAATTGATCGAGGAGAGAAAAGGAAATGGATGTTGGTACTCTACAAAAAATACAAGACTGGGTATCAGAAAAAGGGGAAAACGAACATTCAACCACGACCAGCAACAATCCTCTCCAAAGCCTCCTCAATAATGGCCTTCTGCCACTCAGGCAGGTCCTGAACCTCGCCGGCTCTCACCAAGAGGTCAACACTCTGCCTGGTGGCAGCTTCCTCCACAACTCTCTGCTGTTCCCTAGCAATGGTAGCAGCAAGGGCAGCAGCAACAGCGCCACCCAGAACCAGGGGCAAACCAACGACGACAGCGGCATTGGCGGGGGCAATGGCGCGTCAGGGGCCACACAATGCGCAGCTGCAATGCTGCAGATCTTCCTTCATGATTGAGGTGAGGTGGACACCCCACGTGCGCCACGACTTGAAGTAATGGCCACTGGGGTGTCCATAGATCCTCATCTCTCTGCGGCCTTGGTAGAGGCGGTGCTCAACCTGGTAACCAGCAGGGAGCCCGCGGGTTGAGAAGTTGCCTCCTATGGTGGGAGTTAGGGAGATATCCATATAGACTATGCATTGTTTTGACTTACCAAAGAGGACTTGAAGATCGGCCTGGCGGCCAAAGGCAACGCGCCAGTCTTGTCCACCGTGGTGGGGATCCATGACTGCGAAGTCAGGATGGTTGTGGTGGCAGAAGGCCTGGACTCCGTCGGACGGCAGGAGGTCCAGGTCGATGCCTTGAACAGGCGCAGGAGCAGGAGCAGGAAGGCGCAGAGCACCAACAGTGGGATGATAGGCCATTGATGGTAGGCGAGACAGGTTGATGATGGTATGAAGGAGAGATTCTTGCTGTCTGGTCGCGCGCGAGGAGGAGGTTTGAATGTAAACAAGCACGAAATGTTGTGGTGACGCGAGACGGGAGTGCGCCAAGGGTGAGCAAAGCAGCTCTCCCAATGACCAAACGCTCCGACAAGCCAACGATTCAGATGCAAATAGTTGTACAATGGGCAAGAGTATCCAGAGAGATGTCGTATTGGGATGCTAATTCCGTGGAAGTCTCTGAGTGCAGAACAGCTTTGTGCATTTTGATGTATAGTCTACAAGATCTACTGCTCCGTCGAAACTGACCAATTTTACAGGTTTAATGTTTCCAACACTCCACAATGCAACGATACAGATGCAAGAAGCGGTATGACGTATAAGAGCGTCCAGAGAGATGATGAGCAACAACGCGGCTTCAGTGGAAAAGCATGAGCGTAGAACAGTTTCTTGCATTTTGATATGCACCATATATCATATACTGTCTTCCTGAGAGGCTTGAATTCAGACTTGATCATATCTGACACCTTCTAGGCTAACGATATGATGCAAGGAATTATTTGATAATCAGGCGCGTCCGGAGAGATGATGTATTGAGAGATGACTCCAATGGTAAGCTAGAGATGCAAGACAGTTCCATGCAATTTGATAGCTAGTCTACATGGTGTATCCTTTGATGAGGACTGAATTGACTACATCAAACGTCTGCGAAATCAGCTATCGAAATGCAAGAAGTCTTTGAGTACACAACAGCGTCCAGAGAAATGGTGTATCAGTAGACGACTGCAATGAAAACACTTGAAAATGATACGTTGTTTTGCATTTCTTTAGTCATTTACACAATATACTGCTCTACTTCGAGTCCCCGAGTCCAAGCTACAACGACATCCAATACTTCAAGTAGCTTTCTTGACCGCCACCGACCAATCCTCCAACCTCGGTAACCTAATCGCCTTCAACCCAAACCTAGGAACCTGATGTTTCCAAGTCTCCTCGGTATGCATATGATAAAAATACTTCTGCGGCACAGGATACAAAATCTGTTCTGTCGCCAAAGCAGCATCTTTATCTGCTGTAGTTACACACTCAGCATCATCACCCTCGGCCCATAAATCCCACTGTTTTTCTAGATACATGCCAAAAGGTGCATTTATTGCTTGTCGGTGTTCAGTGAGTTTGGAGGTAGTGTAGCATGTCATTGCGAAAGCGCAACCACCGAGTAAATGGTTGATTAATGCGTTGCCGAGTTCATTGCTTCTGTTTCCTTGGATCCAGGGCTCCATGGGTGCATTGGGGTTTGATGGAGAGGGAGGAGTGGGAAAGTATGCCATTGTAAAGGCGTGGCTGAATTCATGGACGAGAGTATCGGCGAGACCAAAGATTGTTCGATCGTAGGCAGATTGGGGGTCTAACTTGTTTGGTCGACGACTCGCGGGTACTTTGAATCTGTCTAGCCAGGAGTCTAGGAGTTCGCCTTGCTCGTTTGTTCCGTTTTTGGTGTCTTCGTCGTATCGCTGCAGGATGTTGAGGTAGACTTGACTGATGTGAATATCTGATTGGCAACAATAGCTAGAAGGTGTTAGTACTTATCTCAAATTGGGAAAGAAACTAAACTCACGCTTTGCCAGCTACCACGTCTATACCCTTGCTGTTCTTACGAGGCCTGGTTACCCCGTAGCCTCCAATTTCCAACATCTCCAGTGTTGGCTTGACATCCCAAGTCGTCCAGTTTCGCATTGCGAGAAGCTTGTCGAAGACCTCAACCTCTTGCTCACCCGTCAAAGCATCAGGCACGCTGACGACTTTACAAACACCATGAATTGCATCATTAAACTCCGTCAGGGAGTCCAGATCCGCAACAGCATGGAAGAAAGCAAGTGTAGCTGGATCATCGAGTATAGCGGTAGCTAAAAGTATAGCCGGCTCCATAATTCGATACTCATCATCTTCAATGTCTCGCCACATGTCTCGTCTTAGCACTGGATGGATGAGTTTCGTTGTCTTTTTGTTTGGGTTTCTTCGTTCCGCCAGTCGACCCAGCGGTTTCATGTAGACGTCCTCTGACTTTGGGTAGTAATTCAAGAATCCAGCTTTCTCGAGTACGGGAAAGCCCCATTTGCTGGGCACACCCTGCCACACCCCTTTAGTTTCATTTGGAGGCCCAAGAGCATACTTTGGTGGCCAGTAGCTTGAATCACTCGGATCTGCTACTTCCTCGTCGCCGAAATCTTTAATATCCATCTGTCGGACTTCGAAGCCGGCGCCGTCGAACTCTGAGTATGCGCGGGCGGTGTAGCGCCAGCAGTCTTGGTACCAGTCTGCTTTATATTCTTCGCCGTCTATTTCTGTCCATTCGGGGAGTTGAGGAGGGTGTACGACTGTGTAAGTGCGGAGCTGGTCCACTGGAGGGGTGATGGGGTCGAAGACGCTGGAGATATCGGAGTCATCGCCATCGCTAGCGTCTGTCATCTCTGTGTCTGAGTCAGTCATTTTGATGTATTTTGTTTCAACGCTGCAGTTTTGAGTGGATGTTGTACGTTCGCGCGATTGAGGCGCGGGTTCGCGAGCATTTTGGTGTTCTTTGACGAGTAGAGACTGCCGGATTCGTTTCGTAACAAAGCACCCAAAAAGTAGAAAGAACAAAGCTGAGGGAAGAGCTTCGACTCTGGTTTTGCGTCTGAGACAAGCAATAGAAATGCAAGAATGACTGTTGTGTATTCGAGTTGGCCAGAGAGAACGTAGAGTTAGTCAATTCTCACTGGCCGACATCTAATCTATGTATCCGCCTTGCCTTTCGATACCACCAGAATGTAACGGCTCCACCACCGAAAACTTCATCGTCTTACACTTCCTCAACTTTCTTCTCGCCTGTGGCCTTCTTCTTCTTGTTCTTAGACTTCTCCTGTCTCTTCGCAGCACGAGCAGCAGCCTTAACCCATGGGATATCCATCATATTCTCCTTGAAAGCCTCACTTATCGCTTCCTCCTCCTCAGCAGAACGACTGTCTTCCTGCTGCTTGTCTTTGCTCTTCATGCCCTCCTCCACAGCAGGTAGCCAAGCACTGTTAACGCTATCATGAGCTGCAGCACAACCACGCCAAATGGGAATCTTGAGCAATGGCTCAGAGTCATCGAGGTAAGCAGTCGTAGGCTTGGGAACATCTTTCAGGGGCAGATCTGTGTGACTCGTTAGTCAGGTACAATCTACATCATCAGCCGGGCGACTTACGAAGCAAATGCGAAACAAAATTCTCCATGTAAAACTCAGACAACAAACCCGGACAACCCCTATCTTCATCAATGCCTCGTTCAGTAGACACAATACTAGCAACATTGACTGCCTGAGTAACTCTAACGTTGGCAAAGTTGTTCATGATGATTTCTGACACAGGACCTAAGCTGCCGAGTCCATGCCAGACTCTGATGAGCAGGACTTGCAAGTTCTTCATCTCGTGAAGCAGTTCACGCAGTTTAGCTCCAAAAGCTGAGGGGACGAGCTTTTCACCCAGAGCACGTTCGCCACGACGGAGATCGAGGGTCAAGACGACGAAAGGGAGGTTGGCAGCCGAGGAAATCAGACCTCTGTGCAAAGGGGTCCAGGAGTTGATGTAAACGTGGCTGAAGTCAGTTTTCAACCAGACTTGCTTGCCGATGTGGAGGAACTTCTTGTTGACGAGGAGGAAAGTAGGGGTAGGGCGTGCGGACGAGGTTTTCTTCAAGATCTTTGCTGTGTTCATGATGCTGGGGATGAAACCTTCGCGACGGTCGGGAAGCGCATGGCTGAGGATTGTTGCGAGAAGGTTTTCGGGGAGGTTGTTGAGCGTGGCTTTGGGAGAGAGGTTGAGGTTGGCTAGGTCAGGAACTGTCAGGCGATTCTTTTGCCACTCGAGGTAGCGGTTGGTAGTCATCGTGGTGATGGCGAGGGTATCTAGTGCTTTGAGAGCTGGTATGACGTATGAGTCTGGTGACGACCCGTGACAAGAGACCTGAGGATTATCAGACTTCTCTTCCAGCTGCAAACTCGCGAGGGAGAATCGGAATGGATTATCTCCAAGACGTGAGTGATTGTGTGGTTGAGAAAATGGCTTGGCACTGGACGACGAGAACCCCGTATGCGATTTTGATGATACCCGATCCTTGCACGATAGTTTTCTCGGTGTGACCAAGACCGGTCACGGAAGCTGGTTACGAAAGATGATTTTCGAGATGGGATCAAAATAAGAGTCTAGTACAATCATGCCAATTTGAGTTGGTCAATGGAAACCGGGATTACAAGAACAAAGAGACACTGCTCGGTGAGAACAAACAGCTGATCGTGGGTGGGTGTTGCAAGTAGACTTACCGCAAACGGGAGCAACACATTTTGGGTCGCAGCCAGAAGTACAAATTATACTCACGTATCTAGACAAAATTAACATACCATGATACAAGTATCGCACCAAAACTTGTCTTTGAGAAAATAGAAACAATCATTCGTATAGAGACGTTCATCCCAAATGCAAGTTGACGCGGTTTAAAGTCATACAAAGGCTGAACGTTTTGATCCAAAAGCATTATGTCGCGGACAGGGAAAAACATCACAATCGCGCAAAACCCAATTTTTGGAATAACTCCCTCAAATCGAACCCAACAAACCCCAGACCGAAGCCAAATTACTCGC
>SWBL01000550.1:0-21595 GCA_024195585.1 Aureobasidium sp. EXF-3400
ACTGGGCGGCATCGGAAAGAAGGTTCATGATGATGGTACCCTTGCTGATGGCCTCGTCAATGTCGAAGAGGTTCTTGCCCTCAACCCAGCCATCCTGCTGGGCCTCCTTCCAGGAGGCACCGCCCTTGCGGACACCAACAATGACGTTGAGGCCGTTGTCACGGAGGTTGAGACCCTGACCGTGACCTTGCGAACCGTAGCCGATGAGGGCAAGAGTGTCGTTCTTGAAGTACTCAAGGAGCTTCTCGCGAGGCCAGTCGGAGCGCTCTGGAAACACGGTCAGATACAGGTCAATTTTGCATCAATTGGGAGTCAATCTTACCGAAGACCTGCTCCTTGTCACCAGCAAAGTCAACGGTCTTGACACCGCGAACCTGCTGAGCAGCAACGGAAGCTCTGGGGAGCTGCTTGACACCAGTGGTGCGGGCAGCGTTCAGGGCAGCGCTGAGGTAAGTGCGCTGCTGCTGGACAGCGGGGCGCGAGGCCTGCTTCAATGCGGCGCGGAGAGTTCTGCTGGCAGTGCGAGAAGACATTGTGATGGATGTGTGGATGAATAGAACAGAAAGAGTGAGGGAGTCTTTGATTTTTTGAAGGCAGCTGTGACTACGTCTCGTTCGGCCGCTTCAGCACGCACAGACGGCGACCATCACTACCACATCTGCGACATCGGCTCTGCCCCAGACTCCTTCGTCCCAGGCCACTCTTCTCCAGCAAATTGTGCAATATCCATTACCAATGAAAAGACTGCGAGCCTCCTTTAACCGTCTTGCTGACCCTCGAGGCCCTGGTGCTGCATGTGAAACTGCGACTTGAGAACTTCATCCAGCAACCATGAGCTTTGCGAAAATCCCACAAAGCTAAGCGAGGAATATCGCGGAAACGGCTCCCTGCCCACCCAGCAACCAAATGCTCATATTTCTGACAAACAGCACCGGATAACATGCTGCCAGACGTCAAACTGTCTCCACCGCGTGACGATGATTTGGTAGGACACCCCCGAGACCCCCGATGTGCACGCAGCGCAGGGACCATTGGTCCGCCGAGCGTCATCGCCCATTCCAGGCCGACATCGTCCGCAGTGCCATCTTTTTGTACTGCACAGAGCCTCATACCATCAAACACTCCGTTGTCGCAAACAAGATGACTGTGCCAATCTTGTGACTCAGACAACGAGAACTGCTGATGTCGTTCTCTCATCTCTTCCTCCACCTCATCCTCACCAACTGCCGGCTTTTGGGTGTCAAGATAGACATTATTACTCAGTCTTGTGAGATCGTCTGCTGACAACGGCTCTACCACGGACTATCACTAGACAACATTCTAGGCTCTGAATGGGTTATGCATTGTGATAGGCATACATCAGTATCCATCACAGATGGTCTCAAAGCCTTTTACGTTGACATCAGTGTTTAGCAAACTTTTTCGAAACATTAACAGCTCAACATGAACAATATCGATCGCCTCAATGTCAGCCATCAAGCCACGATTCTGTGCTTCATTGCGCCATATCAACACGAGTATGCCAGGAGATGCGACATAAGATTTCAAGAATGATCGACCAGTCTTCGAGGACACATATAATTAGACTCATCCTTCTCGCCCAATACAATACAGCAAGATCAAGGGAAACAAGAAGGAGATCGCCCAGCTCAGCATGTGCGAACTGAAGGACCCCCTTTCGCAAAACCGCGAGATATTATTACTCAGGCCTGCGACACCGAAAAATGTTGCGCCTATCTCGGTCTGTGAGCAAGGGATTATGGCATCGTTCTGCTTCAGATCAAGAAGACCGCAACAAATTGAGCTTAGAGGAAACCAAACGTTCCGGTCCGGTCAGAAAGAGCAAGTGTTAAGGACATACACGCAGCCAACAATCGCCCGGTCATCTCAAGCCCATGCAAGCCGTGGAGGTGTGGTTGTCGTGATTCACGGTTGCATTTGGGGTTGAGAAACTGTCCATGGAGATGATTCGCCTGAGACGCTCCCCAGGCATCGCTTTACCTTTTTGCGAGAACTGTATTATGTGGAGCCATACCGCACACCATTGGTGTCAAGAAAGATCATGACTGAACGCGGAGAGGTGGGTTCAACGATATTTTGTTGTAGGTAAAAATGAAATTCATGCTTTGGTATCTTTAACATTTCAAACTCATACTCTTCTGGAGCCTTTCTACGACTCGGTCGCAGGTTCATCCTGTACAAAATGGAGGTACGAACCCAAAAGCTTGATTCCCTCGATGTAGTTGCGCTTGTCGAGCTTCTCGTTGATGCTGTGTGCGGCGTCTGTGCTGGAGCCCATGGGCAAGAGGAGGACGTTCTTGCCAGTTGCTTGCTCGAAGGTAAGAGTGACGGGAATGCTGCCACCCTCACGGGTAAGGTCAGGCTTGACCTTGAAGACCGACTCGACGGCCTTGGCTGCAGCGGTGAAGTTCCAGTGCTTTGGCGAGGCGACCCACCACTTGCCGGAGTGCTGCTCGATAACCTTGCAGGTGTTCTTGGAATTGAGGGACTTGAAGACCTTGTTGACGTGAGCCTCGACGAGTCTGTTGACCTCAGGGATCTCCATGTTGGGCACAGTGCGGATGCTGAACTTTCCGATGACCTTTGCGGGGATAACAGTCTTTGCGCCGGGAGCCGAGAAGGCACCCTCAATACCATGAAGCGACAGAGAGGGGAATCTCCAGCGGGCCATCAAGGTGCTTTCCTTGTCCTCGAAGATTGTGGTCTTGCTGCCAAGCGACTCGTGCAGGTTGTCCATGGTGAAGGCAATGTCCTTGTACAAACTCTTCTCTTCCTCGGTGAGAGGAGCGACCAGCTCCTTGATTCCGTCGATCTGGATTTTGCCGTTGGTGTCGACCAAGCTTCCCATAACACGAACGAGATCAGTCATGGGCTCCTGAGCAGTACCACCGAAGACACCACTGTGAAGATCCTGGCCAGGGCCGCTGATCTCGATGCTGTAGTAACTGCAACCTCTCAGGCCGTAAGTAAGGCAAGGCTTCTCGGTACCAAGCCAGTAGTTGTCGCTGATGCAGACAGCATCAGTGTCCTTGAAGAACTTCTTTGCCTCGGCATTGATGAAGTCATCTAGACCCTCACTTCCATACTCTTCCATACCCTCGAAGCACATGAGAAGGTTGACGGGGAAGTCGATGTTGGCCTTCTGGTGGGCCTCAATGGCGTTGAGCCAGCCGAGAACGGGACCCTTGTCGTCGGTCGAACCACGTCCGAACATGCGGCCCTTGTCGTCGATGGTAAGCTCGAAAGGCTCGGTGGCCCAACCATCCTCCTTGGCGGCAGGCTGAACATCGTAGTGGCCGTACACAAGGATGGTCTTCTTCTTGGGGTCCTCACCGTAGCGGGCGATGATGACGGGAGGGAGCTCGAGGTACTCCTTGTGAGGCTGGGGACCAAGGGGACGGGCCTCGACGTGGGCACCGAGGGCCTTCAACTCCGACTCGAGGAACTTGCCCATCTACAGAATGGTCAGCATTCGCAATAGGCACTGAGGGGTATAGCACGTGGACATACGCGGACGACCTCAGGTCTTCTGTCATCCTCGGAAGAGACAGAGGGAATGGCAACAGCCTTTCTCAGTCTCTCGATGAAGTGGTCTTGAAGCTCGTCGACCTTGGAGAAGTATGCATCGAGTTGAGGAGCCATGTTGGGCGAAGGATGTTGTCTATAGATATAAGGCCAAGCGACGGTTGCTTGACGGCGGAGCTGAGGACGGAAAGCTAGGGTAGAGCACTTGGGAAGAATAAACTGCCTGCGAGAGAACAGCTGGTGGATAGAGCGAAAAGACGAGGACATGCAAACACAGAGAAAGGAAATTCTCTGGTGATACCGTAATGGAAACTGTGGCAGGGCGCAAAGAGGCGCGATACGAAACGGAAAGAGCACAGAGCTTTGGTCGGACCCTCGGTCAGGGAAACTGCCTCCCGACTCAGACCTCCCCACCTTCCTCTTTAGGCTGACATGAGTTCGCCGCGCCCTTAGCCGCTGTCGCCGCGCGGACAAAGACTCCTCCGAGGGGTATTCGGGTGAAACATATCAATCGTAGGAAGACCCTCTTGTTGACCGTGACTCTCATTCCAGACAAATCGTTCTCTACGAAATGGGCGACGTCTCGTTGTGCCCACCTCTGACGCGCTCGTCGGTCCAGGACGCGCACGCAGCAATCAAGCAGCATATTCATCGTACTCCTACCATCACATGTGACACCATTTCTCGTCTCGCCTCAACTCCTCAGACTCCGGAATCGCTTCAAGGCACTCCTTTCGAAGGTCGCACTCCAGCTCAACCACGCATCAACCTCTTTTTCAAATGCGAGAACTACCAGAAGATTGGCGCCTTCAAGGCGCGAGGTGCCTTCCATGCACTGAGTCGGTTGAGCAAAGAAGAGCTGAGTAAAGGCGTCGTCACACATAGCTCGGGAAATCATGCTCAAGCTCTCGCCCTGGCTGCCCGTACCTACGGCATTCCCGCCCACATTGTCATGCCCACCATTAGCACTCCGTCCAAAATTGCTGGCACCAAAGGCTACGGAGCCAATGTCATCTTCTCTGGTTCCACTTCTGACGAAAGAGAGGCTGTTGTCGCAGATGTGATACGAGACACTGGTGCTATACTTGTGCCACCGTACGACCATCCCAACATCATGCTTGGTCAAGGCACGCTGGCACTTGAGTTGGAGGAGCAAGCCAAAGAGTTGGATGGACGAGGATTGGACGCTGTTGTAGCCCCCTGTGGTGGAGGTGGCATGCTCTCTGGTGTTGCCACAGCTCTGTACGGTACTGGTATCCGTGTCTTTGGTTCCGAGCCCAGCTTTGAAGGCGCCGATGATGCAAAACGAGGTGTCGAATCTGGCGTCCGCGTGGAGAAGGTGAAGACACTAACCATTGCTGATGGTCTAAGAACACCAGTCGGTCAGATCCCGTGGACCATTATTAGCGACAAAGAGAAGGTGAAGGGTATGTACAGCGTCACTGAAGATCAGATAAAAGCTGCCATGCGTCTGCTCTTGGAAAGAGCCAAGGTCTTCGTCGAGCCAAGTGCTGCCGTACCTCTTGCTGTTGTCCTTTACGATGAAGATTTCAGAGGCATGGTTGAGAAGGAAGCAGGTGAGCAAGGCTGGAACATTGGTATTGTTCTCTCAGGAGGAAATACCACTGTCGAAGCTATTGCCAAACTCTTCCAACCTGCCTCTGAACAGCAAGCCGAAAGGCAAGAGTCCAAGATTGGTATGAATGGCGAACGAGTTGCGGAGAATGTTGCAGGCTAGATCAACCACAAATATCATACAACCATACACTTAGAAATGTAGCGAAGAGGCAGTGAGCAGTACATACCTTTGCAATTGAATCAGTTCAATCTCTCATGAAAGACGGAAGGACGAAGACTGCAAGTTTAGGCAGGTTTTGTTTCGTCAAGAAAGGTCCGAATCAAGCAAGTGCGGAGGCGGCCGATTGAACCCTCTTCACGTTTTCCAACCCCTCGCTCTTATCGGTCACAGCTATCTTGCCAACTCGAGCCAAACATACCCGAAACCGTGTATTGATCGCGTGTGTTTTGATGATACCGTGTCATGTTCCCCATTTCTATGAAGTGATGACCTTTTGCTTCACACAGACGCATCTGTCGTAATCTTCAATCTTTCCAAGTATATTGTTTATTATCATGACACCTGATATCGAGTATCTATTGTCTCTCGAGGCCGTTCGCGAAAGATCTCGCATTGTCTTTGAGGCTGCGAAGAAAGACGAGCTCTCTCATTTTGACTATCACGCTGACAAGTTGCCTGAAGCTGCGGCCTATGTGACTTCCGTGATCAATGTGAGTTGTCGCTTCTCTTGAATGAATTTCCCTATCCTCTTCCTGAGCTTCTGATTTGATCAAACAAGACCCTCAACACGGCCCTCCAAATCTTTCATGGTACTGACATCCGGCCTAGCGTGACTTTGGCCCAGATAAATTCGAGTCCATCCCTCCTCATGGCCGCTGGCAACACTTTAACGTTGGCGGAGTTCCGAGAATCGATGACCTGAATCACCAATGGAAACACGAAGGCTGCAGCGCGAGACATCAGGCCCAGAGACTGATTGATCTGTTCGTTGTATCTGTTCTACTGGATGCTGGCGCAGGCGACAAGTGGAGGTTTGTGGAACCTGGATCTGGACAAGTCTACACCAGAAGTGAAGGTATCGCAGTGGCGAGTCTATATATGTTCCTGGAAGGCACATTTTCGACGACTGAAGGGTGTGATCATATGGTTGATGGTGAGCTTTGCTACGAAAGGCTTGCGACGAATAAGACTGACTGTTTTTGATAGCCAAGGGACTCCAACGGATCAATGAAGAAACGCTGGCGAAAGGCTTCCAGATCACTCCGGACAACCCCATGATAGGCGTGGGACCTCGTGCACAGCTGCTCTCTCGTCTTGGTGATTCTTTGCTCAGACAAAGTCTAGTCCGATCTTGATTGATGGAGATGGCACCCTGTTTTGATAACGTTTTCTGACATTTGACTACAGAGACATTCTCAAATCCAATCACCTTCATCTACCTTGTTACTAAGTCGCGATCATTTTTCAGCCAGCTGCATCACTCACGGTCAGCTGGCTTCCTTCCTCAAATCCCTCCCTTGCCGCCATTTCCTTGTGACTACATTCCTGCGCCTCCGAGCCAACTGCATCACTAACGGTCAGCTGGCTCTATTCCTTATTTCCCTCCCCGTTCGCCGTCCTCGACCAACGTTATTTCTGCCTTGCACTAAGATGGGTCTAAGCCATACCAGTAGAGTTAGGGTAGATGGTTCTCCAGCTGACAGACATGCCACTTGCATCTGCAGTCGGCTTAGCTGGAACATGAGTTGCGCTGTAATGGCTCATCAACCTCGACGACCAAGCCGAACTGTACGATCTTGAATCCTCGTCCAGCCATTCCTGGTAGGCTTCGTTGGTGCAACCTCCATGGTAGAAACAACCCCAACTGCAGACATTCTCACAGTCGAGCTCGGCGACATTAGTGGGCCCACTAAACCAGTGAGGATCACGAATTCCATCAGATCTCTTGACCACTGCGCTGATGGTTGTGGTCACGGGCGAAGGTTCAATAGTTCTCCAGCTGATGGACATGCCCTCTGCGTCTTCGGTGGGCTTGGGCTCAATGTGAGTGGAGCTCCAGTGTTCAAGAAGTATTGAATCCCAAGACGATTTGGCATCAGCTGCCAGCTCGGACTGCCATTTGCTGAAGGCTTCAGGAGTGCAGCCTCCTTCAAACCAACACGCATTGTTGCAGACGTAGGGACAGTCCTTCTCGAATGAATGGGTGGGCTCGTATGGAGCGGTTCTCCTCACCACAGTGCCAAAGGTTGTGGTGATTGGACTGAGGCGTGTGCCGGTGAGAACAATCACACGGTCTTCGGATGTGCGTGTTGGGTGGCTGACGGGAACTGCTGCGACGATGGCGATGCTGCTGAGCAGAGACAAGATAATGGTTGAGGTCTTCATTGTTGCTGTATTGTTGTTGTGTGAAACTGGCTTTGTTTCTTTCGTTCCTTTTTGACTGTGTTGAAGTTGTAGAAGTTTTGGAGAGGGAAGAAATTGTCGTCTTGCGTCGATTCTTTTATGTTGTGTTGTTGAGTCATGTTCTGCTGTGACTGTAGAGGTGCAAGATGGTGTTGCTCAAATTAACTCAACTCCCAGTCATACCTATTTTTCGGCGTTGCAGAACACCACGGAGTGTGTTGACTACCACCGACTCCAATAAATTCCGTGTGGAGAAGACTGTCACGTTGTGGCAATACAATAACGCCAGAAATAAAATGCCATCTAAGAGGAGAGCTTCTGTACACTATTCCTATGGGTATACTTATCTAGAAGTCAACATGCATTCCCGAAGCTTATGATACCTCTATATTCATGGCAGAACTAGACAAACCCACAAGAAATCAAGCGCAAGCAGTATGTTTCCACGTCAATTGTCAGGGGTGAGCAATAACTTCAGAAACATTCTGTGTAAGTCGGTCTCTGTTGCTTCGAACTATCAGTGTATTATTTTATAAGATCAAATATGAGATTCGCTTGCCGAACTACTGTAACAAGAGAACAGAAATGAGGCCGTGATATCATAATCATGACTGTTTTCCGTACTCAGACGTGTAGAAATGAGTATTTGGTCATCGGGAAACACTCCATCAGAGGCCAGCAGCCTTTGACTTTTCCATTGACTCTGAATCGTTGGTGTTTCTTGCCAGAATGCTTCGATTTGCCCCTAGATCGCTCGCTAGAGCTAGCGACCACTTGAAAGTCCCCTTTACGCTGGTTGGCCTCATCATTCACCGACTCGACTATCCAACACACACTCATACTTCTCTCCGGCGGGTGAGGCAGCCTCTCGAGCCCGGCATCAAGAGGGATAGCGATCAAACACCGCTTGCCAACGTCGAATGCGGCCAACTCCCCTTCTAGGTCGTGGTGGAACCAGCCTGCTTTTGGGGCGCCTATAGCACCGACTGCGAAGAAGGTTCCAGCGAGAAGCTCGTCGAAGGTTTTCTCATCTCGAGTGGGGAACATTTCGCGAAGCGTCCGGATTGCAACGTGTCGTACATGCGCTCTGCCTAGTAAGCTGTTCTGATGGAAGGTACCTGGCTTGGGTGGCAGTAAAATCGGTTCAATCCTCTCATTAGTCAGAAAACCTTGGTCCTGGAGCTTAGCCAGTTTGCGTCCGACTTTGTTGAGATGCTCGAGTCCATCTTGCGCTTTGCCATACCACAAATAACCATCGGACATCACCCTTTCCACAATCCAATCTTGACGAAATGTTCCGTGTGCATCCCATTCGAGGTCGAATAAATCCGTGACGCGCCAAATCAATCTTGTGTTACCCATGACTTCGGCCCAAGTGTCAGGCAAATTTTGGTCCTCCGAGGCCAACCATGGGAGTTGGTCCACTCGTAGGGAGAGCCATATCGAGTTGGCTAGGGAATCAAGTCCCGATCTTTGAATTTCCACCAGAATCTCGAACAAAATCCGAGAGATTATCTGTGGACCTTGTCCTCTTTCTGATAGGATCGACTCGTTGAAGACACGAGTGATGGTGACATTCTTGTCTGTCACTTCGTCTCTCCATCCTTCCATGATTTGGTCACGGTGAGCTTCAAGGTACGGCTCGACCCAGTCGACACGGTGCTTATATTCTTCTAGCGTCTCACGCTCATCGAGAGGTCGGACTTCGCAGCGAACACACCATAGACTATTCCAGTCTTTCTGCCTGTCCCGTTGTACTTTGCGGAGGTCGATGCGTTCTTCAACTCTCCATATGGTGGCAGGGCATCTGAAGTCAGTTTTGGAGATCTCGTAGACTCCTCGGCCAGTGTCAAACTCAACAGCTGTTGGCGAACCCGTCCGATGAGAGTACGACTGGATGCATGCAATCAGTTCAGATGGTCTACAAGGCCATAGTGTACGGAGGTTTCCTACAATGATATCTGTTAGGCCCTGGTTATCTTGTGTCAACTGATAGCCTACCGCTAGTTTGTAATCGGGTTGTTGTTTGAGATAACTCTGGCACCAGCAAAGACAGATCACCGTTAATGGTTGCCAACGCGAGATAAGCGCATGACAGAGACTGGAACTGTTGCGTGTCACGAGTGTCAATCCAGTGTCTGTAC
Source organism: Aureobasidium sp. EXF-3400 (assembly GCA_024195585.1). Classification (NCBI taxonomy): domain Eukaryota; kingdom Fungi; phylum Ascomycota; class Dothideomycetes; order Dothideales; family Saccotheciaceae; genus Aureobasidium; species Aureobasidium sp. EXF-3400. Next base: position 9,673 of record SWBL01000550.1, read on the forward strand.
CCGCATAGATTGGCAAGGATGGCGGTGCAATCCTCAACACATGAGGCGTGTCTGTGTCTCAGATATGTGATAGCTAGAGCAGCCGAGAAGCTCCTGGCGGTAGTGTCGTTCGATTGCGGTAGTTCAGGTTGTAAGTTTTTCAACTTCGTTAGTGTGAACTTCACCAGCTCGGGACTCAATCGCATCTCGAAGGGCAGATAGGCTGCGTACAGTCGCTTAAAGCACTTGATGAACGTGAAAATTTCATCATAAGTGAAGAGAAAGCTTCCTGTCACGACCTGAGGAACAGCTATGACTTCCGAAACATCTTCTAGGAATGAAACACCGATACCAGTTCGTATCGCAAGAACTAACGTCGGGCGGGCGGAGACGCACTCTTGTAATGTCCACGCTCGATCGTAGAATCTATCGTAGGCCAGCGTTCGCAGAAATTCCAACACGTCTCGACAAATTCTGGGGGTTTGAGTCGAGGAGATGCCAGCCTTCTGAATCACAACCGCCTGACTCAACGATATCATGAGGCGTTGTTCGAGCAATGTGGAGTCAAGCAGCCCGATACAAGCATATGCTCGCTTGAAAATAGAAGCATTCGCTTGTAAATCGAATTGATACTCGTCGCTATCTCTGTCTGATGAAGTACAAACTCTGTCGATCCAAATTTGTCGTATGTCGCAAGCACGAGCAAAAGCAACAGCGCGATCCATGATTTCGTCAGGTGGCTTTGCAACCCATTCTCGCGAAGTTCCATCTTCAAATACTCGTCGATACGAGTAGGTCGGTGAAACCGTTCGGGATGGTTCAGGCCAGCAGTAAGATACTGCCACGAAGTGGCTGCATGCCGAACGAACGACTTTGAAGCGCAAGGGCCTCTCCGGCAGGACCGGTACTTTGAGACAGATCCGGCAACCTCGAGGTCTGTCCGGATTGATCTGAGCTTTACCACCAGAGTATCTGTCTCCCAGCAAGCATCGCTCACGTATCAACGTACTATTGTCCATTTCTGGAGAGGGTCCTGTCGCTGATATCTGTTGGAAAACATCTTGGGCACCGCTGTCTGGGACATCTTGAGGTTCGAAAAGAGCCGCTATCTGATCGCTCAGAAGACTCTGCGTATCGCAACAGCCCTCAGAAAAAGAAGTGATGTGGTCCTTATTGAGGACATGCGCCTTGCGCTTTCCCTTGTCTCGTGAAGGAGAGATAGTTGACTCTTCGTTCGTGGTAGAGCACAATGTGGGTTGAACTTGCGTCGCAACGCCAGATGGGATGTTCGATGGTTGATCGTTGCTGCGGGCAGAGGTTGATGCTTCTTCATTGGCTGTCCGACAGTTGGACGTGGCGTCAGTCGTTATAGCATCTTCTTCTTCGACAGCACCACTATCAGGTTGAAGGGATAAATTTATGGCCTTTTCGAGATCATCGTCGTCAAAGAAGTGTTCTTCTATGTCGTCTTCAAGTTGAATCAGCCAGAGCGCTGTTGGTGATCGACAAAGTCTGATCTTCTCTGATGCATGTTTCGATATTTGATGAACTTCTTCGAACTCTTCCGTCATGTGCCGGGACTTTTCAGGTTCTGATTCATGTGAGCTTTTTGTGCCATGCTGCATGTTTCGACGTGTCGAGGTTTGTGGAGCCGAATTTCTCTCTGGGCTTTGAAGTCACTGAGTAATGCTTGTCTGAGCTAATCCTTAGAAACAGGGTCAAGGAGAATGAGTAATGATGATCAGATACGGCATCCGCCAAAAAGCTGCATCACCTGGATATATATCACCTTCTACTATGCTATCTCGGCACTAGTGTCTTAGCCTAGAGCAACAAGAGAGAGGTTCGATCATGCATGGCCATCGCAGGTATCCCTGCAAGGCTGATGGCTGAACACTGCCACCCCCTCCGTGTAATTTATTATCACATCCGGAGTATTGGGCTCAGCCTTGCGCGATTTTCGGGCGTAAGCCAGTATCATGCACGAACTTGCGCCTCAACCATTTCCACTCGTGTATGGGTGACTCTCATATCAAGCGGAAATAGAAGATGGCCTTAATCACGCATGCCTGCTGGAATGTGAAGATAAGATACGCTCCAATTAGAGGGCGGTACGGCAGTAATAATACTTCTCTGACAGAGCTGAGCGAAAAGTCTCGAGTTCTAAATATGGCCATGCATACAAATCAGCTGCACAAAACCAATTGGCCATTTCACTACGATTTGCGATAACATGGTGCAAACGAAATGCGTTGTAAGCATTTCTAAAGGCTCATATAGCTATGGGGTTGTAGCGCGGTGTGGTTGGTGATTGCTTGACTTCAAGGCATTGCAAACGGCAGAATCATCTGGTTATCTCTATCACTCAACTGCCGAAGTAAACAAATGGTGCCCACTTCGCAGGATCCCGTCTGATGCTTGGGTCCAAAAGCAGAGCCTCCAGAGCATTGTGTAAAGCAGAAGCTGCATTTAACCCATCTTTTAGGAACGACGTGTAGAAATGGCGAGAAACTTCCAAACACGCATCGTCATTTGCTTCCCAGAGGCATCCAATCACGTGTGGGAAACCGGCCACTTGGAATCCACTGACTAGGTGCAGTACCTCGTCCGACAAATTCTCGACACTGTTTTCTGCGGTTGAACAGGCTGACAAATATGCGAGATGTGCTCTCGGGAGCTGTAACCGTGAAATGTGACGAAGAGTGAGGTAGTCTTGCTTTTCAAGTCCTGACTCAGAATCAACTCGTCGGAGGATCATATGGCTATCTGAAGGGTCTTCCCGGTCAGATTCACCGTGACAGCCAAAATGTACGATAGGGTAATCTCCCAAGACCCCCATAACTTGACGCACGGCTGGCTTAACCAGTGTTTTGATTGCCACATATGGGCCAGCCGCCGATTCGACATTTGGACCATCCTCCCGGAGATCTGCATTACTGCTCGTATATCTCTTTGTCTTTCCAGGAGTCTCGGGCATGGTAATCAGCAGCATCGGATCTTCCGTTAGCCTTCTAGCAAGACGATCCGAGGTGCGTCTTTGCGAATGCTGAAGGGCTCTGAACGAAGGTGTGTATGAAGAGATGATATGCGCCATGGCGTAGTTCCTCGTTACGTGTTGGTGATGTCCCGCTGCATGGAAAGGCATCCAGCTTGCTAAGCCAACTCCAATCCACCAAACTCTGGGGCGCTTGTCAGACAGCGATTGTGACCGGCGAGAAGTTTCGGACATGATCTCTTGTATGACCATCTTCACGCATTTGTCCCACAGCCACTTGAGAATTCTGGTGAGGACCGGATTCAGGTTTTCGGCATTCCGTTTCCCTTTCTTGAATATGTTGTATGCCCTGGCAGTGGAGAAATCCAGGTCTGGAAGCGGGATCGCTTTGATTCCAGTTCTTGAGATTAGAATAGCATCGCTACGATTGGAAGTGACGTTTATAACGACAATCCATCCATCACCTGAGATTTGCTGCATGTCAGTAGTAGTCAAGCCCATCAAAAATCGCTCGTGACCTTCCAAACTCCTGATCTCTGTCAAAGTGGAGTGAAACATGTCCATGGCCTCTTCACGTTGTTTGATTAGATCCCACTGGCTTGCCGTATGGCTGACAGCTGTGAATGTGGCATCGATCCTTGCTTGGCTAGCTCGAAACTGATTCACAAGTCTAGCGTGTGATGTTTCAAGATCTGACAAATCGCTCGCAAAGTCCAGAATCTGCCCAATAATGATCGTACGGGCTCGCTCGAAGTTTTGTAGACCATCACTCACACGACCTGCAGCAATATAGAGAGCTAGGAGGTTGGATGCAATCCCTGCGAACTCAGAGACCACATGCTGTTGATCCTCCCGATTCAGAATGCGAAGATTGACGGCGGGAAGGAAATCCAAGACACGTTCTCCAGCCTGTATACCTAGATCTACATGAGTATCTCCAGCTTTCAGAGCCATCTCGACGATCCGGGCAGCTGCCTTGATGCGATTTATCGGTTGCGCATTGGACATTTCAACAGTCTCGTGTAGATTGTCCATTGCATCTTCGAGGTCTTGCAAATTTCTCGTTCTGCGCCATCTCGAGGCGAGTTTCGAGCCTAAACACAGAGAAGCAAGGCCATGTTCAGGGTGACTTGTTGTCGTCATATCGAGCGCTTGGCGATCATATGCGATAGCTTCATCCAAGTCCCTCGCATTGTTTGTAAGTTTGAATCTTTGGTGGAACATGGCGGCAATGTTTATCAGATTCCCTGTATATGTGACATCGTTCCGAGGGCTATGTTTCAGAGCGATGAGTGCAAGAGCAATAGCTTCCTCTAATATCCAAGTGGGCCTGTCTTCCTCTGCTTGATGCCACTCGAACATGCACGAGGCCAAATTGCCGACCATGATTGCCCGACGCGCTGGATCTTTAGGGTTTGCACTTCTTACTGCTTGTTCGAGTAGAATTCGCGCCTCGTCAAGGTCGTGTATCCTCTTACTTCGCTTGTGTCGCAAGCTTAAGAAAGATGCTAGATTGGCCATACTGTCGGCAGCCAAAAACTGGGGATCATCTCGCGACACACGAATTGCAAATATCTGTCGTTGATACCTAATAGCTTCTTCCAACAAATTCAATTCCCGGGTCCGCTCATATCTCCGATAAAGCCAGGCGCTGAGATTCGACAGTGTCGGCACACGACTTGTGGTACTTCCAGATTCCTCTACAGCTTTTGTGTTTGAGTCGATCGCCCTGTTCAGATCGTCAAGATCTCCATATCGTCCATATCGATAGATGAGAGCGCATCCGAGGTTCGATAGACAACTCGCACGGGCGTCATGATCCTGCAGCATAAGCAATGCGCGCTCGGATGCTTGTATAGATTCTTCGAGTACACTCGAACTCGGATTTCGTTCGTACAGTTTCCATAGCATCAAACCTAGGTTGAGCAATGTTATAGCCACATCATGTCCAGCGCGCACAAGTATCCGAGAGTGGCTGATTGCTTCTCCGAGGCTTGATTCATCTCCATCGCGTTCGAAGGTCGCCATCAACTGTCCGACCAGGTGGACGAGGATCTCATTACGATCCTCGTCTGTGGTGCAGCTTAAAGCTTTCCGGGACAAGTTTAAAGCCTCTCGGAGATCAACTTCCTCCCGCTTTTGACGATAAAGTGATTGATAATGCTTACCCAGGGCTGTCAACATCATGTGGTAATCTGACTGGCCTCCAGTAATTGAGTTGACAACGTTTCGAGCGTTGCGTACGACTTGTTCAAGGTCATTTTCTTGATGTGTATGCCCAGCGAGTAGCTCAAGTGAAAGTGCTAGTTCGAGAGACCTCACCATGTAACGTAGACCATCTTTCGAGGTCAAAGACAAAGCGTGCCGGCTTGATGCAACTGCTTCTTCGATGTCTTCTAACTTCTCACTATGCTCGAATCGTGCCCTAAGTCTTGTTGCCAAGGAGACGAGCAAACGGGCAAGGGCTTCGTCATCAGCCGTAAGAAGAAGCATTGCTTCGTGTGCAACTGTGATCGCTTCGTCTAAATCCGACCACGACCCTGTGGCATCAAATCTGTAGTGAATGCACCGTCCAAGATCTATCAACGTCTTGGCCCGCTTTTCGTGGTCATCGTGGTTTGTCTCCAAAGTACTACGAAGCGATTCAATCGCTTCTTCAAGGGATCGCGTTTTTTCATTCCCAGGGTCGGTTGCTGTCTTTACTGTTGCAACTGAATCCATTATTGCTAAACGAAAGCCTGCCCAGGCGGTCGTATATGATTCCGAGACCAGATGTGGGCACCTGTTTGGCAATTTCGCAGATGATCGTAAATGCTTGGATGTGTTGCGAAGATTTTTTGAATTGTGATGGCGGTGAGGTACTCGATGCGTGCTTTTCAGATTTTCTAATTGCATTGTTGCAATCCCGTTTCTAAGCGAGGTACAAGAAAAAGACTCCCCTGGTTCATGTCTGCCAATCATGAGTTCGAGGCTTGCAGAGCATCGGGGTTGAATCCTTTGCCGCATCAGCAATGAATTGACCAGGATCAGTCAACGTGATCATCTGATGCCTGCAGCCCAACGAGAAGCATGGCGACGTAGCACGTGGTTCGCAGCGTTCATTGGCGGTGTACGTGGTAAGGCCGGAAAGGGTGTAGTCGTCCAATGAGAGATTGTATCAATGCTTGAAGCACTTTTCTCGACGAATCGGCAGAAAAACGGGCCCTGTATCAACCTTTCCGCTCTGATATCACAGGGAATCGACAGAGTCCGACTGGTGCGATCAATTCTGCCCTAGTTCTGCCAATTGGTCGAATATACTTCACAGAGCGCCGCCACGTAGACTGAACTGCTGTAATAAATTGGACTATTCTCAGATGAGGAGACAATAATGAGGCTAACTTTTGATCATGCGCTGTCAGCATGTATCTGCTTTCTCGATAAGAGTTTGGTTACAGAGCTTTTTCCGAATTGGTCGAATAGTGCATTAGATTCTGCATCTTAATGTCCAGGGATTACAGCGAATCGCAGGTGTGATTTGAGCGCAAGCAGTGAACCTGCAAGCCACATTCTGACCACCAGATGCCTATCGGAGTAAATGCCCTGTCATACATAAGAGACAGAGTGCATGCATAAATGCGGGGCTTGATGCATATGAATATGCAAGGCTGAGGGCGCAGCCGTGTGCTGATCCGACCAGGCTGAGTGCCAGCCGTCGAGGGCGTGAATGGCTCTCTAGGCAAGACGAATAGATAAAATGAAATCGTCGCTTGAGTGGCGGTTCCTGTGGTATGACACATTGCCTCTGCCTCTCTCCGTTCCGCATTCATCATGCAAGCTCTGGTTGTTAATACTCAGACATTTGTTCCACTCTCATCCGTCAAGATTGGGAGGTTCATCTCGAATATCGAGTACCCAGAGCAGGGATTTCTTGATCCTTTCCCAAATGAAGAACCCAGCACAACGGAGCAGTCTTATTTCCTCACAACAGAATCTCGGTCGAGCGACGGGGCCGAGTTGACTTCGACACTAACGTCAATCATCTCCAACACTTTTCGCAAGCAACGTGGACATGAACTGACAATCGAGCCGGCAAGCATGAAGAGATATTCGCTCATCAACTCGGAGGAGTGGTTCAATCGCGCGGTTGGCCAAGAAGATACCAGAAAATGGATCGAGCAATGCGTCAGGATCAACGCAAAGCTTTATCTCGTCGTCGGATTCATCACATTCACTGACACCAACATTGTTCATGCCTTTGGATCGGCATGCGAGGTTGAGAGCAAAGCTGGTCTTCCAGCGAGTCCTCTTCTTGCATCTCTCGGCATTGTCACACCGGTCTCTGACCTAGCGGACAGTGAAATCGGCGCAACATTCCATAAGAGAAAAGAGACTCGCACCCAGCATCATATACCAGGAGAGACGATATCTGCTTTGGAAGTACGTCGCATCAAAAGATCGTGGGTGCACCGTCGCTTGCGCATTGAAGATACCCGGGAATGGCGGTACGTCGAAAGCAAAGTTCGAGCCATACACGACGAAGAAGACGAAGACAGCGACTTCGAGAGCGACAGTGACAGTGACAGTGATGAAGAAGAAACCGAGGATCTGATCCGGGTCGATCCAGGAGACCCAGAAGACGAAGATTGGGACACAACGAATGTGGGAGAATACACTATTCTTGCTCCCAAATGATGTAGATCCTCGATGTTTGTCCTGTACCTGCTATAGTCAATTACTGCACCTATTCTGATGACTTTTCGGTTTACCAGCTTCTGCTGCTGTCGACTGTTTTGTTCTACAGAAATCCTTAGCTTGTGCTTCTGAAGCTCAGTCGCCCATGAAGCCTGCACAGCTCAGTGCTGGCATTCCATCTAGATGTATACCGACATCCATGAATGATGGAGCTCCTCGAAAAGATCCATGAATGCGCCAAGAGTTTCGTCGCACGGACTCGTGACAGGCTTGGCACATGACTAATGATCGACAGAACTTTCCGAGACTGGGACCACCCTGACCTTCCGAGCTGTTGTTAGTTGGAGCACCTTGTTTTGTTCTTCATATTTCACGAATGACCAGTCCATCCAGTGTCAACATCGACACAGCTATGGAATGATAAACACCCTCAGCAAACACTAGCTACAAGTTGGCGAATCCCTCTGCTGTGTCCATTCGGCGTCTTGAGAATTATTGAAGGTGATACCCAAGATGGACTGCAACCCTCTCCGTGAGCTGGATATCGGTCACACTGAATCTTCACGGCCATGCGATGCATTTGATAGCTTAGACTGGCAACGGTTAGTGCCTTGGCGATTGAAGATTGGTCGTGAAGGAGATGTGCCTCTATATGACATGGATTCAAACATTATATACTATTTATGGGATGCCTTGGATAAGGACAGACAATGAGCAAATAACGAGTGCGTGGTCACTACTCTGCCTTGAAAACCGCCTTGAAAATCACAGCGAAAAAGATGAAGCGCCAACAGAGCAAACATTCAGTCCACCATGTTCATATCCAAGTTTTCCTTCTCTTGCTTCTCCTCATCGACTTTAGGAGTGCCGCGATCAAGTCCAGCGTCGACCATGCTAGCAAGGTCGAAAGCTGCATCGCCGTGCTCGTCCGTCCCACCACATTTCCTCTCACACTTGCGGATGCAATGCCGTACGACGAAATACCAAACTTCCGGATGCAGAAATGTTCCTATCCTATAACGATTGTCTTTAGTTGATTCATGTTGTCTCAAAGATAGCAAGTGTTTGTTAGAAGACGTACGCCCACATCTTGATACAATGGTTCCTGCAGGGCAAGAAGCAACCTTCCGGGTCCGTAACCCGAGTGGTAGCGTCGGCAGTTGTACTATCAATAGGGAGGCCAGCATCGGGCTGGTTCAAATCGACAGGTGGAGGAATAGCAGCAACCAGAGTGGTAAGCATACCAGCGATGATAATGGACTTCATGGTGTTTCCGAAGAATTTGTTGTGCTGACAAGGGATGAAGGTAAAGTTGGTGTGTTTTGTCAAGAACTTGAAGGGCTGACGAGTCGCAAATTTATACCTCGAGGAGAGTCGAAAACAGCTCAGATCTTGTTTTGAGGTCAATCAATGTCAATATCAGCTCACCTCCCTGTGGGAGTTCGACTGAACTCAAACCTGACACAGTTTTGATCTTCGTCGACGGCGTACATCCTCCCCGCGTGCTAATGTATGTGACGCGTGCATCTATAGAAATGTACGATAGTACCAGGAAACCGTGGTTCTCGAGTACAATCTGATCGAGATGAGTCTGATGCTTTGGAAACTTCGCTCTAGCAGGTGTAGAGCTAAGACCACGGGGGTGGTATAATCTGGTCGTCAGGTTCGACTAGCTCGATCAAGTATCTGCAGTATTCGCTGAAAGATTTCGAGTGGCTGACGGTATAGGATCCTTTCTGGCTATCGAAAGAAGGAAGCAGCTTCAATTGACTTTGGCATTCGTGGAGTGAGACGAAAAGTGTGGAGATGGTGCAAACCGTGTATTTGAAGTCGCTCCCCACAGCCACAACCTCGGGCTCAATTGCTGACCATTCTTAGCGGAGCAGTCACTGGTTGAATTTGTTGATCAGAAGACTAACCGTCTTGTCGCATGTAAGAGACACGCAAGATCGGTGCAGCGGAGCGTGTATTGATACTCGAGGAGCATAGCCAATATCACGAGCCCATGAACAACAACTGAGTGCGCTTCTTTCGCTGACGTTACACCTCGTGTCTGAGTTATATCACGCAATTCGCTGTCATGTTGACTTGCTGAAACATCTTGGATGTCGATGTGCTCGTGGCCTTCAGATTGGGTGTCGGTGAGGCAGTACATTCCGGGACAACGGTCTCCAGGGAGCTTCGAAACATAGAGTAGACACGTAACTCGAATGTTCCCTGCTAGACGAAAGACATGGCGAGAGATTTAGCATGCTTGCCTGTAGTTATCAGGGAAGGGAAGGAAAAACAAAGAACAAAAAGGCAAGACTGCCAGAGCCTGGTGGGGCTGTAGTTGGGACAGCTAAGAGGCTCGTGCAAGACAGGCAACCCTGGATGTTTACTCTGTCTTGCTCTTTCGATCGTCAGCTAAAAACTGCTGCAGTGCTATAGCTTTTGAGATACACAACACCTTCTCTGGTGGAATAACATCTAGAAAAGTTTCAATGTGTCAGGGTATCTCTGAAGCTGTACCGCCGGATTAACAAGCAATTGTGCATCTCTTTGGCTTTGTCGCTTTGTCATGCATTATCACGGAAGTAAGGCATCAGATGCGTAACGACCTTCGGCATGGAAGCCCTCGGGCGGCAATTCAACCTCGAGTGCAAGTTGCAAAAACAAAAAAGCAGGTGAATATCACACACTTAGCAGGTGTATGAGAGTACATGGATGAGGCTCTGGCAGGAGTCCAAAAGAAGCTCCTCCTGAAACGGGGATGGAAGGGGGAAAGAACGATGACGACGCACGGACGCGTTTGAACAACGTGTCGAAAGCTGTTCGTAAATGCTACGAGCATTCGCGTCCAACGAGTTGCGTCTTTCTCCTTTGCTCTCCTTGCTGGTCGTCTTCTCTGTACTGTGTCGCACGCCCTCACACAGAGCATTCGTAGCCTTCACTTAGCTTCCGCGCACCCACATCAAATCAAATAGAATCCACTCGTTCTGGGCGAAGCAATGATGAACATCTTTCGCATACTCGGTAGGTTCACTATGGTTTTGAATCGCTTCTCAATGCGATGTGCTGACTGCCATGACCAGGCGACTTGTCACATCTCTTCTCCATCCTTATCCTGCTGCACAAGATGAAGACATCTAGCGTACGTTCCGATCATCGTCTATTGTCCCTGCCACCAACTCTCGAATCCTAACCACGTCCAAAGAGCGCATCAGGCATCTCGTTCAAGTCGCAATTCCTCTACCTCGTCGTATACGTCACCCGATACCTTGGTACGCCTACCTGCCTCAAGAAACCACACACCGCATACTGAAACTCTTCCTACAGACCTCCTTTGGACAGACCCCTTCAGAAGCTTGTGGAACACCACCTTCAAGCTCGTCTTCATTGGTACCTCAGCTTATATCATCTACCTGATGCTCAACGACTACAAGCCTACCCACGATCCCAACCTCGACACCTTCAGAGTTCAGTACCTGATCGCAGGAAGTGCCGTCTTGGGCATTCTATTCCCTTACAAATACCAACCTGCTGAGGTAGGCAGCCCTCTCAAAGAAAGAGCCTGGAGTGGAAAAAGAAGATGCTGATACAAGACAGATGCTCTGGGCCTTCTCAATTTGGTTGGAAGCTGTCGCCATTCTGCCCCAATTGTTCATGCTGCAGAGAACCGGCGAGGCAGAGACCATCACTACCCACTATCTGTTCGCTTTGGGTGCTTACAGAGCCCTCTACATGCCCAACTGGATCTACCGTTGGTTCACTGAGGGCCACTTCGAGCCTATCTCGGTCATTGCAGGTCTTGTTCAGACCGTTCTGTACTCGGACTTCTTTTATATTTACTACACCAAGTACGCTCTGATCATACCTCGTTTCTTGAAGTCAGCCAACTAATCTTCTCGCAGGGTCTTCCAGGGCAAGAAGTTCAACCTGCCTGTGTAGGCAGTCTATTATACGACTGAAGTCAATTCTACGGATTTATCTGGGTTGCATGGGTAGGCGTCTGCGATGAGCCTACATCTTTGGGACATCTTCATAGCCATGAATAGATCAAAATTCGAATGCAAAAAGTTACCACCGAGGCGCAGGTCGTCCAGATCACGTCGAGTGGGGTGAAGGCAGTCGTTCCAATGCGATTCGAAGCATCTCCTTAGTCAGGGGTATGTATTTTCGTTTGCTTACTAGACTTTCACGTACGGCCACAGTCAGCTGAAAACTGGGCATCCCGTCCGCTCTGCCATACATAAGCAGTTGAACGGCAGATTAGTACTACGGTGGGTGACCACG
>SWBL01000551.1:0-21577 GCA_024195585.1 Aureobasidium sp. EXF-3400
GCAGGATGGCTGGGTTGAGGGCAAGAACCTCTTCGACATTGACGAGGCCATCAGCAAGGGTACCATCATCATGAACCTTCTTTCCGATGCCGCCCAGTCCTCGACCTGGCCTCACATCAAGCCCCAGCTCACCAAGGGCAAGGTACGCCATTTGCTCTCTCACGGCTTTTTTCTCGCATATCGCTGACCATCTCACCAGACTCTCTACTTCTCCCACGGTTTCTCGCCCGTCTTCAAGGACCAGACCAAGGTTGAGGTCCCCTCTGACATCGATGTCATCCTCTGTGCCCCCAAGGGTTCCGGCCGTACCGTCCGCACTCTCTTCAAGGAGGGTCGTGGTATTAACGCCTCCATCGCCATCTTCCAGGACGTCACTGGCAAGGCCGAGGAGAAGGCTGTCGCTCTCGGTGTCGCCGTCGGTGCCGGTTACATGTACAAGACCACCTTCGAGAAGGAGGTCTACTCTGACCTTTACGGTGAGCGTGGTTGCTTGATGGGCGGTATCCACGGTATGTTCCTCGCTCAATACGAGGTTCTCCGTGAGCGCGGCCACTCTCCCTCTGAGGCCTTCAACGAGACCGTCGAGGAGGCTACCCAGTCCCTCTACCCCCTGATCGGTGCCCATGGCATGGACTACATGTACGCCGCCTGCTCCACCACCGCCCGCCGCGGTGCCATCGACTGGAGCGCCCGCTTCAAGGACGCCCTCAAGCCCGTCTTCGACGACCTCTACACCTCCGTCCAGACTGGTGAGGAGACCCGCCGCACCCTCGAGTACGCCTCGCAAGCCGACTACCGCGAGAAGTTCGAGGCCGAGATGGAGGAGATCCGCAACCTCGAGATCTGGCGCGCCGGCAAGGCCGTCCGCAGCCTCCGTCCCGAGAACAACTAAACCAAACACACATAAAAAGTTGTTTTTCTGTTTTATACGATATGACCTTGAAGGGTGTTGGGCTTGAATTTCCTTTTTGACTACCCTTTTCTTTTTTTTCACGATGTATTCTGAGCTTGTGTTACATACCAAAATGGCAATGACAGGACAAAAGGTTCTTTTTTTCTATGATCATTTACTTTTTGCAATCCAATTTGTGAGTGATGTTGTTCAAAGGCTTTCTCGAGTCGCAGCCACTTTTTTTTGACGTTGAATCTTTGCTTGTGATTTTGATATTCATGGCCGGCATGACATGTTTTGTGAATGACTCGTCCCAGTACTAGTTCGTTTGGGGTAACTGCGGCTTCCTCTGACTTGGTCCTTCTCTTCGCTAAAAGTCCAATGGCACAATTAAAGGTAAAACCAAGGCACATGGGATGCTGCTCGACAATACTTTTAGTCTCCTTATGGCTAACGAGGTTGCGATCATGCAAAAGTTTATCACTGGTCTGCCTATGTCTACATCTGTTCAGACTATCATCGAGGATTGATTATCGGGTCAGAGTACATCTTGACTTTGGAGTATATCTCCTCCTCGAGCTGCTCTTTCTGAATGACTGCAAGACTTTATATTCTTCTTATGCACTACCTATAGAGATAACAATGACATGCATGAGAGCATCAGCTTACAAAACTAATGCCTGCATCCAGAGATCAGTGGGAGAGTCACGTACATTATAGATGAATTAGATTGAACGATCCTCAAGCATGCAGTGCAACGCAGTTCTGCTTACCGTCTTCGAGTTCTTCGAACAGTTCTTGCGTTCGGTATGTCTGGCGTCATCAGGGCTTGACGATAGCAACTTCCCAATATGTAGGACTACCTTGGGAAGGGCTTCTTACGCCCTCTTCTCATCAACCTTTCCTCCATCAACAACAACCTTTCCTCATTGTGCATCATAAATCACTCTTCAGTTACATAGAACAGATTTCCCTCCCATCATCAAGATGAGCACCAATAACGTTATAACTTCCTACTTCAAGTCTATCTCGGGCAGGAAACGCCCTTCCTCACCGAACGCTCAGCAGAAGGGCTTCCGACGACCTGACCATCATCAGAAGAGCATCTCTCAGCCTAACCATCATCAGGATTACCTCCATCAACCTACCAAGCCTGAGAAGGACTTCCATCAGCCCAGCAAACCTCAGAAGAAATTTCATCAAGCTACCGAACCTGAGAAGAACTTCCACCAACCTACCAAACCTGAGAAGGACTTCCATCAACAGACCCAAGCGATCAGAAGAACAGAAGATGCCATCACAGACGTGGTCAATGACCTGTCTCAATACATCAACCGCAACAAGAATTACGTCAACCATGGACAGGTCAAGCTTCTGCAGAAGCACGGTGCTCACGGCTTGAGAGAACGCATTCTCAGAGGAATGCCCACCGCTCTGAAGAACGTCCTTGGTCAAGAGTCTGGCATTGATTACTACGAGCTCGCAGCTCTGGAGAACCATCCAACTTGCAAGCCGGACAAAAACCATGTCGGTTCGTATTTTGCAGGCGGCACGCCAACCACGTCCTCTCCAGTTTCACACCACTCGGAAGAAGCACTTCTCGGTTCTTCTCGACCGGATGAAAGCCCTCTGCCACGCTCATTACTGACAGCCTTCCCGACCTCCCTCGTCTCCTCGGAAGTACTTCCCTCGGGCTCTCCTTCGACAGCGTTCTCGACTTCTCTCGTCTCCTCGGAAGTACTTCCGCCAGGCTTTTCTCCAACGAAAAGCGTTCCAGACCTTCCAGCGTATGGCGGCGAGACTGGCTATGTCACAGGCTTGAAGGGCAGAGCCGGCAACCACCTCAGCCTCAGTTACCGTCAGAATCAGAAGCCAGGAACCGACAAGCTTCTCTACAAGATCATCGATGATCCCGTCCACCCGCTAAAGCCGTTCGTCGTGTCCACCTGCAAGGAGACCGTCATCGACAAGGATTTCGAAAGATTCGCCGAAGCAGTCACTCGCCAGCTACTGGGGACCAACGTCGAATCTCCTCTGCTCAAGGATCTGAACGCGCTGCCGTCATACAGAGCACTCAAGTTCATTCAGTCCATTATACCTACGAATGGCACAAACGTACTTCGTGAAGGTTATGCTGCTGGCGAGACCGAAGAAGAACTTCGAGAGCGAGCTGAAGAAACAGGACGCCGCAACACCGCACAGAAAAAGGTCTACCGAGCCACTGCTGGACGCTTCTTACACACCTGTTTGATCTGCGGAACGACTGAGTCTCAAAGCAGTCGGTGGCATCATGTAAAGGGAG
Source organism: Aureobasidium sp. EXF-3400 (assembly GCA_024195585.1). Taxonomy (NCBI): domain Eukaryota; kingdom Fungi; phylum Ascomycota; class Dothideomycetes; order Dothideales; family Saccotheciaceae; genus Aureobasidium; species Aureobasidium sp. EXF-3400. The sequence goes on from SWBL01000551.1 coordinate 3,195, forward strand.
ACGAGGAGAGCAACGACAGAGTTTGCGGTCGATGTCACGCCTACCACGATTACCATGGCTCTTACCCGGATCTGGAAGCACTTCTCGAATCCACTGAGAAGACCACCTACAGAGTCGAGCATGCACGCACACACGAGCCTCCTGGCTACTGCGAGAATGAGCACTGCGAGCAGGAAGGGTCCTCAGAATGGATATGGACCACCGCCTTGATGCGTTATCTTTGCAGAACCTGTTACACCTATGCTCGACTGAACGACAATGCCTTACGTGTCCCCCAACTCCGCAAGCGTACGGCGTACGAGAAAACTCTACCATGCGCCAACGACATGTGCAAGACATACACACCAACCAAATGGTCCTGGTCGGAAGTCAAACAAGCGTGGGTATGCTCTCCTTGTTCCAGATAGCACAAGAACAATGGATTCTGGCCCGACAGACTCTCAGGCAAAGACGGCATGAAGCATGTTGGCAAGCACGAGGAAGGAGAACCATGTGCCAATGAGCTCTGCAAGGCAACTACAGCATCAAAGTGGGCTTGGAACGAGACCAAGAAGGGATGGATCTGTGTCATCTGCTACAATTACTTGAGAACACGGTCTGGTGTCTGGAGAGTCCCCACCAAGGACAAGAGGGGTCGCAAGAAGTAAATCTGAGCTACGAGGCATTCGGATCGTATCAGTTTTGGGCTTGTGGCAATGTTCGGGGTTCAAGGATTATTACCAGGAAGTATACATCGTTTGAGTAGTAGAGCAATTGATGTCGTTCGGCATCAGTGACACATGCACATAGACTTAATATCACAGCACAGTCGATATCACCCTCTTTTACTGCCACAATACTTTTGAAAGGTGGTCGATCGATGTGCCGAAAGAAGTACTTCTGGACCAGGCTCGAGGAAGATCCAACCGTGAAGTACTTCGTCAGCACTGCTGCTCTACAAGGTTGGCTACCGTTTCTCGACAGCGAATCCACACCGAGAGCAGTGTCTTCGGCTAACGTCACTGTACAGTTCTTTGCATAAGGTTGGAGATCATCTTGGTTGATTCGACGCGCTATGTGTGTATCAAACCAAGTCCTTGCGGGTTTGGCCCAGCCGGACAATGTCTTTAAGACACCCCCATCGGAACCTCACCGCAGTAGGAACTCATCTCGCCAGATCTTCCTCGTCCTTGCAGGCTCACCCCAGATGGACAATGTCTCGAAGGACATTCCCTGTGGAAGCTTACTGCAGTAGAACACATCCTCCTCACCATCAAATGTTGTCTACCAACTCCTTGTGGATTAGGCCCAGCCGGACAGTGTCTTCAGAACGACGACACCCCCTTCGGAACCGTACCACAGTAGAAGTACTTCTAGACCTTCATCCACTTCTCCTGCTCCTTCTTCATCTCCTTTGTAGCCTTCATTTTCCTCACCACACTGTTGCGAGCCTGCTTCGAGAAATGATCATAGTGAATGTGAATGGAACGGCTGATTGCCAGGTCGCCCTTTCCTTGGATCATGTTGAAGAGTAGAAGAAGACCAATACGCAAGTTCTTCTCCAGCTCGAGGTCCTCGTCCACCCAGGTCTTGTTGGGCTCGAGAGAAAGCAAGACAAGGCGACGTCTGTCTTCGTCGTCTGGTTGCTTGTCAGAGGCGAACTGCGCGAGGTCATCGCTTCCCAGAATCAGATCGAAGTCCTCATCGAAGTACTGCTCTTCGGCTCGCTGCTGAGGAATTGAGCGGCCTTTGGCGTTAGTCAGATCTTCAACTTCTTCATGGGAGTCGACGTAGGTGTCGACATCTTCAGGGTCATCAAAAACCATAGCGCCGCCAGAAGTCAAAGCTGACTCTTGTACAGATCCGAGGACGCCGTTGTCCACACAAGACTTGCAGACGAAGGTAGCTTCTGTCGAAGTGTCGTCATCCAAACCATGACAGTTTGCGTGACCAGGCTCGAAGCACTTCTGGCATAGGTACCCATCGCTGCCGGAAATGACTTCGTCGCATCGAGTGCATATTTCCTCGTAAGCGATGGTCTTGTTTTCACGTCGAGGTCGAAGGCGGCTGGAGATGCCGGGTTCCTCTGGGTCGGCGGAGGTGTGATCGTGTAGAGATTTGTATTCAGCGATCTGCTGCTTCAGCGCCTGTCCTTCAGGGCTGGCATGACAAGCGTTAACATCAGTCTGTAACTTCTGCAGTTGTGTAATCATAAGCTGACGGATGCTGGGATCCTGAGCGTTGGTGGCGAGTTGAACGGTGGCCTTGTCGGCCTGCGCAGTTGATCGAAAGATGTCGTGAGAGTTTGGGATGAATCTACGAGTGACAATGGTATTAAAAATCGAGGTAATCTGTGACTTGTTAGTGACTATGGCTCGAGAAGTACTTCTTGACTTACGCGGTTGGTACGGCCACATAACTGCTCTTCGAGAGCGAAAGCCCTTGCAATAGAGGTGATGAGAATGCGGTTGCAGGCTTCGTGGAGATTCAGGCCGTATGCACCGACATCGTACATCATGATCAAGACCTTTAAGGAGCTCTTGGGGTCGTTGAACATGTCGACCATCTCAGCCTTAGCCTTGTTGGAAAGGCCGGCATGCAATATACGAGCATCAATGTTGAGGGCGCGCAGTCCTGACATGATCCAGTAAGCATTGGCAGGCGTTGCTTCTCCAATAATAAGCTTCTGATGCTGCTTGTACTTCTTAGGATCCAATGGATCAATTATACGGGCGGCCAGAATCTCGCGGCAGACTAAAGACATGGTGGGTGAGCCTTTCGCAAGAAACTGTGCAATTTCAGCTGCAGTCTGCGGCTTGGTCTCACCAGCACCACGTGTTAGTTCCACTAGGAACTCTGCTTCCTTGCCTGCCTCGCGCCATTTCTGAAGAGTTGCAACGTGTGTGTTGCCTTGCATCCTTTCCATCGTAGCGTCAAGGCGTGCCATTTTTGTACTGAAGTTGGCCAAGGAGAGCTTGCGCAAAGGACCCATAGGCAGTGCAAAGGGTGCAGGCTTTAATACGGGTACAGGTTGACCTGCGACGGGTGGTGCTGTGACCTCAGGCTTTCGACTCTTCAGCTGATCGGTAAATTCACTGCGCACGACATGGTCAGACGATAATTCTCAGAAGCTCATTATGATGGACTCTTAAGAAGGACTTGCACTGGCAGACACAGGAAGTACTTCTCAAGTGCTGATGTCGACAGCAAGTCTTTGAGAGAACGAAAAGTAAGACGAAAAACATTGGGGTGCACATACCTAGCGGCCTCTCGGTGCCAAAGCTGATATTCCAGCTCGTCTTCGTCGTTTCTGGAGATTGATACGGTCTTTCGGATGACCTTCTTGAACATCCCGCGCAGCTGAATGGGTTCACCCTCGGTGACTGGTAGCTCGGAAGAAGCGCTTCGACGGATCATCACGGTCTCAAGCACTGGCTTGAGCTTCGCCATGACTAGCTTGTGAATCACGTCTTGGTCCGCTGTGACGATTGGCATCAGCATTTTGGCGTTGATGCAATAGAGCCTGAGAGGGTCTGTCCGCTTAAGGCTATCAAGTCGCTCGAAAGGTTCGTTGCTCTCCCTGATCTCCTGCAGGCGCTCAGTGTCAGGCTTGTTGTCAGTGAGGAAGGACTTCAGCTGTCTCGCAGCCATGGTGCTGATGAGGTGAGTCAGACCGAGTAGATCACGGACGTGGTTATGAAACGGAGTGGCTGTCATCAAGACCGTCTTACGGATATTCTGTGCGAACAGAGCCGCGGACAAACCGGTCTTGAAGTTCTTGATCTTTTGTGCTTCGTCAGCCACGAGGAGACCAAAGACATTGTCGAAAGCGGTCTTCCATGTGACCGAGTATTTCGGCTTGGTCTTCCATTCAACTGTGCCGTTAGCCCTACGACGTTTCGGTTGAAAATGTTCGCCGGGCTTCTCAAGAGTTAGTACACGCTCAACAGTGCGTACCTTGTGTGTTTCGTAGGATGTAATGATGAGTGCCCTACGAGCAGAAGGACTTCTCTGGTCAAACACCCACTTGAGGTGGTCAGGAATTGATGCGGGAAAGTTTGCCATGTGCGATCTTGTCAGGGTTCTCTCTCCCATGGCCTTCTTGAAATTGTGGTCATCGAATGACACCACAAGATCAAAACATGGCCACTCGTTTCTGATTTCCACCATCCAGCCATGAATAAGACTAGACGGCACCACCAAAAGAGTAGGCTTGTGAAGTACTTCTTGTGAGTGCTTCGGATGCTGTTCGTCGTCAAGTAACTGGTAGAGGCAGGCTGTAAGAAGTCCTTGCTTGGTCTTCCCAAAACCTACGTCGTCGCCGAGGATGACACCATGCACCAAAAGATCGTGAAGTTTGTCCGCGGCAGCCTTGACTTTTTCAACATCGAAATCGTATGGCTTTAGAGTCTTCGAGAGAAGCTTGTCGACATCAATCTTACCGTAGAGCTTCAGAGTGCAGCCGATCGCTCCACTGATTTGATAATGGTAAAAGTGCGACTTGGTTGCACCTTCAAGGATCTTCGATTTGTAGAGACCACTGGGCTGCTTCTCACAAGCAAGAACTTGTAGGCAAAGATCCAGTGGTGGGCCGGTTTGAGCCTGTGTGCCTGAGTAGGCAGATCTCAGCGTGTAGTATCGCTCATTCTCCTCGGCCTCCTGTCGGCGGGCTTGAGCATCGGGGGTGGGGGCGGGGGCTTCGTTTTCCTTCTGGTCATCGTCCTTCCTGGTACGAGCCTCTGCCGCAATGGTTCCGTAAAATTGGGCATCTTGAATGCTTTGTTCGGCCTGTTTACTCAGCAAGCCCTTCTTGGGTTGGTCGTACGACGATGCAGCCTTGGTGGATGCGGAGATCTTGTCCAAGAGAGACTTTTGCCATTGCCGAAGTTCTTCCGGGTCTGTCACGTCCTTGCCGTCGAAGTGCTTCAAGAGCGCCTCCTTGTTGCCGGCGAACTTTGACAGAGGATTGGGTGGTTTTCCAATATCGTGGGCGCCTTTTCCGAGACTCATCGACTCATCGAGAAATGTGAGAAGTGCTTCTTGCTCTGCATTCTTGCTTGTCTCCTTTGAAGCGTCGCCAGCTTGTTGTGAAATAGCGGCCGCTCTCTCTTCCAGTGCCAGCTTGTCGACAACCATTGTGGTGTCTCCATTCTCTCCTTGCTCTTGGATGAAGAACCCTTCTGTGTTGGGGTGTTCGTCTGTCTCGAACACCTCGTCGTCGCCTTCGGCCAGGGGATAAAATCCCACCTTGAAGACACAGTCAGAATTCTGGTCATCGTTCAATAACTCCTTGGCTTGGTCCCAGTCGGTCTGCAGAAAATTGGCGTGCATCTTGCTGCCCTCGTGCATGTACTCTAGCTGGCATTTGTGGAGTTGCATATGGAGGCCAACACAATTGTATTGGCGGCGTATCTGATCGCGGAATCCCATGCTGGTTTTGAACAGGCGTGGGTCGGTCGTGAAGGATTGCGTGCTCGAAGGGGGATCCAAGTCTTCATTCTCTCCCAGTGCCATCTCAAGTTCTTCGCTGTCCAACTTGGACAGCCAAACGACTGAGAAGGACTTCTTAGACAGGCTGTCTGCTGTGGTCACTGCTCTGCTCACTGGAATGGTTTCTGCCCCAGGAGCCTTGGGTCTTAGCCATCCAGGGATACTGTCGGTCTTGACTGCAGCACCCTTGCTGAGACCACCCTCTTTGAAGTTCTCAATATTCTTGCTGGCATGGGTTTGATGCTGGAAGTACTTCATCAGCGCCCAGCATCTGTTGTATGGCTCGGCAGCTGATTCAGTCTCATGCGGACCAAGTGCGGGCACCTGAATCTTCTGTTGCCCGTGGTTGATGACCGCCACGGCGAGTTTAGGGTGTTCCTTGGAGAGCGTGGCGTTAGCCTCGTTCTGCAACTTCTGGGCTTCGGCAGGTGTCTTCTTTGCCATAGCTTCGAGGGCTTGTCGGAGTTTGATCAGTATTGTAGCAATCCGGGCAGCCTTGTTGTGATTGAGATTCGGATGTCCAGGCGTGGTGGGCCATTTTGTTTCAGCATCGTCAACGTCGTACTGCTTCTCATTGTCTGCCAATAGCACTAGCGTAGTGTGCGAACGAGTATTCGCGCCCACCTGCGCAAACGACATAAAGGCCTGAAGGACTGGATATGTGACAGCCAATTGGCGAAGGTTTGAAGTGTGCTGGAGCCCCAAGTACCCAGCCGTCTTGTTCTCGTTCTCGACATTGGAGAAGAAAGTTGCAGGTTGACCAGGGTCTCCGCTCTGTTCAGCAATTGATTGTGGTATCTGCTATTCACGTAAGTCAGTCGTCAACCGTGTGGTCAAACGAAGTCCTTCCTTACCTCTCTCTTGCGACGTTTGCTTGCCGGTAGCGCCGACATGATCGCGGCCTGAGATACCAACAACCCAGAAAAACAAGAAACACTGGTCGGCCGTTGTGTCTTTGAAGTGCTTCTGAAGTGCGATGACTGGTCGAGATGTACGAAAGACCTTTGGGTGGTCCGAGTAGAAGTCCTTCGGGAAGCAGGAAGCGCCGGGTGTTATTTGTCGTAAGGGTATGAAGACGATCTTCAAGGAAGGGCAACCCTTGAGATCGGTCGCGATCTGTGAGGGCGGTTTGTGGGTTGTAGCAGGATTGGATGTATGCGAACGTGCGCAGTCGAAGGTGTTATGAGAGAGGGATGCTTGGGGTGGGTGTGGAAGTGCTTCTTTGACCTTGAGTGCGCCGAAGAAGTTCTTCGAAAGTTACTGTGATTGTGAGAGGTGCAATGCTACGAGTCGGTGAAAGTGAAAGAAAGGTCTGGAACATCAGATTTCACAGCCGCATGAAAAAAGAGAATGTTCAATCAATGCTATCATTGAATAGACGAACAATGTATAAGCCTCTATTGTTATTCTTTGCACTTCTTTGTTGTGTTGCCCTTGTTTATGTGTCTGCTGCTAAACTCCTTCTCACTGACGTCTTCGTAAACTAGATGGAAAATATTGTCATTCGAAGTCATAAAAGCAAGGACAAAGAGAGAAAGGATCGTTGTCAGTGTAAAACGCCTTTTTGTGCGGGTATATGTAACTAAAAAGCAAAACCTCCATGACCCTATGAGACCAATCCGAGCAACGCCATAAAATGCATCTATATTTGTACTTGTCTTCAAGCAGCGGCAGCGATCGTCTTCGGTAGAGTCGCAAACGCACACTCGAAGGCCGACTTCTTCCTTCCATGCTCGGCTTCGGTGACGCCGAGTTTGCGGACCACCTTAAATGCGCCAGTACCAAGGCTCATTACTTGGCCAAGGATGATACACTCTGAGACACCTTCAATGCGGTCCCTCTTCATGCCCACAGCAGCGTTGAAGAGATGGTCGGGTGTTTTCTCGAAAGACGCAAGCTGTAGTACAGAATCGCGCATTTTGGCCAGACCGAAACGTGTAATTCCAAGCACATCGCCCTTGTAGGTCATCACATCTGCAAGAAGCTGCATGTGGCGAGGGTCGATGTCCATGCCTCCCATGACGGAACTAATCTCTGCGATGATGGTGCTGCGGGCGGCTTCGATGCCGAGGACGTCTTTGGCTTCCATAACGTTGTTCGAGCGCGTTTTGATGCCGTCGACACCCTCAGTTGTCATGCAAGCTTTCAAACCGTAGCCTTCGACTAATACGGAGACGGGCTCGCGGCCGGTTGCGTCGGGCTTATCATCTCTCTTGACAATTGCGCGAGCGCAATCAGGATACCCTTTGACTACGACACTAGGCAAAATGCGCTTCAAGTCCTGGATAATGTCGAAGATCTCGAGAGGCTTGCGGGTCTTGTTAAGTGCTGCTTTGCCACGGGGTTCGGGGACGTATTGGACGTTGACACGAATATGAGTTTTGCCGACAGGTGCGACCTGTACGCCGAGAGCTTTCACGGCTTTGCTTTTTGCGATGGCAAATGTAATGTCTTGAGTCGTGAGACGCAAGCCCAATTTGGTGACTGTGTCCCAGTTTATGCGCATGTTGACATATGAGCTTGTCACGGACCAAACATCCTCGATATAAGCGATGATGTCGCGAAGGTAGGTTTTCTCAATCATTGCTTTTGCAACGCGGCCGGCGACGGTTTCATACTTGGAGTCAAGGGTGCAGGAGATGACCTAATAGAAAATTAGCAAAATTCGATCAGAACGGAGAGAGCCCACATGCGGGAGTGCTTATTTGACGGCTTGCGTTGATAATTTCCTTGATACGGGGTACACCCTGAGTAATACTCATACCGGCGACACCAGCAAAATGGAAAGTCTTGAGAGTCATTTGTGTACCAGGCTCACCAATGGACTGGGCACCAGTGGCTCCGACGGCGTGACCTGGTTGAACCTTGGAACGCTCATACTTGGTCAAGCACAGCATGAGGAACTCTTTAAGGGCAGCAGCTGAGATCTTGAGCACACCATCAGCGATTGTTCTTTGCTCGCAGTCATCTGCCACCGCAGCATCGATGTCGCCCAGATCTTTGATACCAGAATCCATGCCAATCTTGGTGCGAATAGCAGCCAGCTTATCACACTTGATCTGGATATAGTTTTGAACAGTGTCGAGGAAGTCACGAGCACTCTCCAACTGATCGACACCGTGGTCGCTCTTGTCGTTGTAACCGAGCTTCTCGCCTGTCAGAGAGATACGCTCAAGCTTGGCTCTCTCCGGGTCAAGAGTGTCGGTTGTGATTTGCATGATCTCGGATGGTCTCAAACCACGATCGTTGAGGTCCCATGTAGTGGTAACAGCATGGGTGAAACTGCGGTCGAAGTGTACAGGCTTTGCACTGCCCTCCATATCCACAGGATCAAGCTTGTCGTCTCCGTATTGGAATTGGACAATACCAGAAGATGAATTACGGACAGTGTTGTCATATTGAGCTGACAAATCTTCGAGTGACTTCATCAAACGACGAGACATGTAACCAGTTTCGGCGGTCTTGACAGCGGTATCGACCAGACCTTCACGACCAGACATAGCGTGGAAAATGAACTCGGTAGGATTCAAGCCTGAGAAGAAACTGTTTCCGACGAAACCTTTGGCGGGAGCGTCTCTGCTTCCCTTGGCGAAGTGAGGCAGGGTACGGTCTTGGAAACCTTCCAAAACACGCTTACCACCAATAATCTGTTGACCTACAGCAGCAACCATCTGAGAGACGTTGATGTTCGAACCCTTGGAACCGCACTTGGCCATGACAAGTGGAGAGTTGCGGCGACTGAGCTCAGCGAAACAAGCGTCACCAGCTTCTTGACGAACTTTGGAGAGGATACCAGATATCTGGTTCTCCATGGTCATTTCTTCGTCACAGCCAGGATCGCGCTCCAGCTCTCCTTTATTGTAGAGGTCAATAAGCTCATAACATTTGGCCTCTGCGGTTCTGATCAGGTCCATCTTCTTCGCCGTCAGTGCATCACTAGGGTATACATCGCTGATGCCGAGCGAGAAACCTTGGTTGGTGAGCCAACGTGCGGACAATCTAGCGAGACGGTTCATAGCATGGACGGCATAGTCTGGACCAAAGTCACGCATTATGACATAGAAGACCGAGTCTTTCTTTCCGTCACCAACTGTTGCCTTGTCCATGTAACCACACATGACTTCTGAATTGCGGATGACCAGGTATGCATCGTCCTCGTTCATGTCGGGCGCAACACCCTTGGGAGGTGCCTTGTATTGCTTGCACTTGGCTTCCAAGTTGACTAGGACGTTGAGCTTCTTGTTTGGTCGCATCAGTACGTTCCAGATCTGTTTGCCAGTCCACAGACGTTGCGGCTTCCAGACAGTGGGCGGAGGAAGCTCAATAGACAGTTTCTCTCCGGTCTCAGGATCTTCAATAACATCGTCATGGAACATGAAACCAATGATCTGACTGAAAGTTTTGCGGTCGAAGAAGTTGTCCTTGATCGAAGATAGATATGCTCCTGTAATGAAATCCTGAATGGCAGCGATGATGGGAGTTCCGTTCTTTGGGGTAGCCAAGTTGTTCTTGACACCCATCAAGTTGATAGCTTCGGTACGGGCTTCTTCGGTTTGCGGAACATGCAAGTTCATTTCGTCTCCATCGAAGTCGGCGTTGTAAGGGTTGCAGACACACTCGTTGAGACGGAAGGTCCTCCAGGGTCTGACCTTGACCTTGTGACTGAGAATACTGAGCTTGTGGAGTGAAGGCTGACGGTTGAATAGCACAATATCGCCATCTTCCAAGTGTCGCTCAACCACATCGCCAATTGCCAGTTCCTTTGCTATGAGATCCAACTTTCCGATGCGCTCCACGACTTCCAGAACCTTTCTTTGACCATCTTTCTTTATGACAAAATTGGCACCGGGGTGCTTCTTCTTTCCTCGAAGGACACACGCGCGGAGCTTCTCGATATTGTATCTGGTGACACGCTCAGGGTAGGTCATGTTCGTAGCGACTTTGGAGGGCACGGCGACCTCTTCGATACTAAGGTTGGGGTCGGGGGAAATGACGGTACGGCCAGAAAAGTCGACACGCTTTCCTGAAAGGTTACCTCTGAAACGACCTTGCTTACCCTTCAGACGCTGACAGAAACCACGAAGAGCTTTACCATAAGCAGAATCACGACCAAGACCAGGAAGGTTACCATCGATGTACATGGCGATCTGGACCTGCAAGAACTCCCACATGTCAACAATCTTCATGACGGGCTGTCCAGACTTGAGACCAGCAGATAGCAGAGTGTTGATTTGAATGATGTCTCCGAGCTTGTTTGTGATATCGTCTTCTGTGCTTGCAGCTTCTTGGGCGACCGATGGGCGGATAGCGACAGGAGGAGCGGGGAGGTACTGCCAGATGAAGGCCTCCGGACGGCCTCTGCTTGGATCCATGCCCAATAACTCGACGTCGGTTGTTGAAATTCTCTGGAACAAGTTCAAAGCTCGGAGAGGGTTCATGTCGTCGACTGCGCGTTTGGCGTGCTTCTCCAGGTCCGGAACACCCTTCTTGGCCTCGTCGAACGATTTCTCAAATGCAACCATAGAGGCAGGCTTGACCTTTGATTTCGCGTTGGAGGCGAGATACGTCTGCCACTTGACGTGAATGAGCTTGATGGGATGTCCCGCGACCTTTTTGACAGTACCGTTGATGGAGCCGCAGTAGAAGCATGTCTTTGTCTTTTTGGCCTCGTCGACGATTTTTTTGCAGATGGCCTCCTTGCGCAAAGAGTCCAGCTCTGGTCTACGGATTTGGCGCAAGTACTTTCGGCGTGTGTTTTCGTCGAGCAGGATTCGGGAGCAGTCTTTGCAGATGGTGTTCAGGATTTCCATAATCTTCTTGAAGTAGCCCCAGTGGTAGGCAGGAAGAGCGAGGCGGACGTGACCAAAGTGACCATTGCAGTTCTTGAGATCCTCCTTGCACTGCTCACACTGTCCAGTCTTGGAAGAGGTTCCGAGGCGGCCATCGAGGGGACCGTGTGCGGTGAGGGTTCGTTTGCCGCCAGGGCCAGTACCGAGGTCGTAAACGTTGCGATCGGAGACTTCGACGACGGACTGCTTTACCATGTCCTGGTTGGATCTGTTGAAACAGTCAGAGATGGGATGTTTGAATAGGCGCATGGCACCTTGACTCACAGGACACCAAACTCGAGTTCCGAGATGCGCTTAGGAGGGCGGTCGATGACCTGCTCCTTGGGAGGAAGCTCATCGAACTGCTGGGCTTGACCTTCCATGATGGCAGGTGTCGACTAGTTCCATACAGCACAAGCAGGCGCAAGTCTGACGGGCGATGACTTGTTGGCGGAAGTTTGCCGTCTTGTCGATAAAATCACAAGTCCAGCCGCTAAGGATTTGCTGCCCGCGTCGGCCACAAGCGTCCGAGCTTCGACTGTTTGGCGGGGTCTATCTCCGTTCTTACTTCCGGCTTTTATCTCTCGTTTCGTCGTCGGCTCATGCGTCAAACAAACTAATTCAGAAGTATAATTTATCTACTTTGCATCAGCTGAGTGAGGTAAATGAGTCTTGATGCTACAAACGATAGGCTGTCAGGCTTTGTTACGAAGTTGGAGCTAGGAGCCTCCGGAAGAGAGGGGTCGAAGTCGGCAAGGCTTCTGCCTGAGATAGCACCCGAGTGGTCATCAGCATACCGAGTTATGAGAGCTCGAGGATGCACCTGTTCCAGCTAGCAGCTTCTGAAAGCTTCTAACACTCTGTCGAGTGCTTGGTAGAATGCAAGAATGAGAACAGAGTGAAGTGTGTTGGGGCAGAGATCAGGAACGAGTTGGTGGTGGCATGTGACAGTGAGTTGGGCCTATCGGTGCGTGTTGGTCCCCGCTCGGGTGCTTCTTGCCTTTTGGTAGACCAACTATCAACCAAGACCAATCAACCTTCTTCTCCTCTCGTAAACTCTCTCACTGCACCTCATACATACTAATTCACCTCAGTCCCTCCCGCCTCTTGACTCATCTTTCCATCTGCCGCCATCCAACATGACGGCACCCTCTTCACATACGCAGGGCTCCACCCGTGTCACTGTCGTCCTGCAAGTCGACTCTCCCAAAGGCGCCCCGTCGACCGGCCCTACTTCTCGCACTCTGCTCATCCCAGAACACGAACCTGTACTTATCGGCCGCGCCAGTCTCACAAAGAACAGAGATCCCGCTCCCGACAACGCTCTCTTCACTTGCGCAGTCATGTCAAGATCTCACGCTACCCTTTCCGCCCCAGATGGTCCTTATGTATGTATATTACTTGCTCTGTCTTCTATCTCGCTCCCAATCCTCACGCCTATCTACTTCTTTCCGCCCTTGGCAGTCCGACTAACAAAACCCTAGGGCTCCATCTATCTCGAAGACACTGGCTCCATGCATGGTGTCTATGTCAATGGTCTCAAGATTTCTCGCACCGCCATCCGTCCCTCGGACAACATCACTTTTGGAAGCAGGGTCACTCGCGCTGAAGGTGAATCCCTGCCATCCAACCAAGCTTTCAACTTCTTCGAACACTCTCGTCTGACACCCCTTCCAGGCACTCACGACGGTGTCAAGCTCACTGTGAACAACATCACCCGCTCTGGTGCCACCTTCAGCAACCCCATCGATCTGTCCGAAAGCAGCAATACCATGCCTTACCACCCCTCATACAAGACTATGCCTTGCCCCTCATACGAGACTATGCCTTACCCCTCATACCGTGTCCCTGACTACGAAACCGACTCCTCCAAGGACGACAGCATCAACACTACCTTCGAGAACTCCGCAGCCGTCGAGTACATCGATCTAGACCCTGTCTCTTCTCCTGCCCGTTCTCACAACTTCGTCCACTCCGAAGACGAACATGATACACAGGTCTATTACAACGACTCTGACTCCGAGTTCGACAGCGATTGCGAGGCCAGCGACTACCCAGAAAACCCCGATGAATTCGAGTATGATGAGCAGAGTCATGCTGGCTCAGACGGTAGTCGTTCTCCCGGCTCTTCTGTCGCAGAGGAAGACGATGATACGCAGAGAGATCAGGTGCATTCTGAAATCGACGAAGTCCTTGAATTCCACGAAGAGCCTGAGATTACACCAGTCCACCTCGATGACACTGAGATCGCTCAGACCAAGACTACATACACTCAGAGTGAGAAGGAGAAGGCTCGCGAAGCTGCCGAGATCATGTCACTCCCTTGGATCCTCGAGCCTTCCGACCGCTGGAACATGTCTGCCGTTACACTTACAACAAACTCTATCATGCCCAAGGTGCCTTCACCCTCCACCCTCAAGGACACTGAGTATCTTCCTATCTCTCAGGGCAAGAAGAATGTAGATGATGGTGGAGCCGCTGCTCAAGACACAGAAAAGGATATTGAGAGCCAGGACGCATCTCTGAAGGCCCAACAGAGGGACAAAGAGCTTGACCACATTGAAGGCCCCAAGATCGACAAGGAGAAAGAGGTCTCTGTCACTACACCCACAGTGAATGAACTGTTTGCGAAGGTGGATTCTCCCACTGGAAGCAAGCGCAAGCGTGACATTGAGGACGACGGTCACGAAGACGTCCCTGCTCCTTCCGCTGATCGCAAGTTGCTCAAACTCAAGTTCAACAAGCAGCACATCCTCAAGAACTTCTTCAAGGCACAACCTCAAATCGCATCTCGACCTGCCAAACGTGCAAAGCGTTCAACCGCCAAATTCGCCTTGGGCGCATTTGCTGGTGCTATCGGTGGTGTCGCTACTGTGGTCGGTGTACTGATGACTCCCCAGTGCGAGCAGTTGCTGGCTAGTTGGCCAATCTCATGATGACAGGCGGTGTATTGCTAAGGATGTGAGTCCAATCTTGCAGCATTGACCAGAATGAGAAACCACAGAGAAAGTCTCTACGCCACCAAGGTCACCTGCAAGTCTATTTTCTTGATGCTTTGAAGCTTTGCGTCTGCTTTTGTTTCTTTTTGCTTTTGATTTCTGGTTTTGGGTCCGGGGAGTTACTATGGCGAGTGGAAGTTGCTGTTCTAAGGGGATACGCTACGGAGCAAACGATAACGTTAACAATGCAACTTTTTTTTGTTCAAACCATCCTTCACACACACCGTCGACAAACTAGGCTCAATGAACAGCTTGTCAAGGATTGCAGCAAGCTGCACGTCTCATCTTCATTATACTTGCACTAACAGGAGAGAAATGTTCAAAAGCCGAGCCGGCCTTTCATGCACCTTCCTCTTTCTGTTGACCAGTGACCAAGTATACGGCTCTCACTGCTCGCCATCCTCACCGACGTATCGGAGTACTGTACCGTCTCATTTCGCACTTTATAACCCTTCCCATCTTGGATTAAGATCCTCCAAAAGATCTAGAAAACTTTTTGCAATAACCAAGCACCTAATGCTCGAAGGGCCTAGAGGAGTCAGTGACCTGGTTACTATAGGGAGGGTATTATGGCTTGATGGATGTCTAGTTCGATTCCGTGATAACTGTGCCCTTGTTCTAAGGTCCAGGTCTAGGGATAGCCATATCGATTGTCATCGCCGGTCTTGGGGTAAGATGTGTTATGCGCGTTTTATAGACATCGTTGAGATTGAGATGTTTGCTTTGATATGGAAAGTTTGCTATACAGAAGCCTAATGGAGAACTCAAGTTTATGGTAAAGAGAGGAATCGGAGTTTGGACGTTAGGGTTGGGGTATCCTAACCTTGGTTCATATCTCTCCGAGGCCATTTGAATCTCTTTTTGAATCTGTTTAAAGAGGTCGAGACCATGTCTGTAGAATAGAAGTTGTTTGGAGAAAAATTGCAATTTTGACATGGAGAATTAAGAGATTTTGGACAGTAAACTTGATTCTTAACTTGACTTGGGAAGATATAGTATCGAAGGCCTAATGTATCTTGTAAGCAACCCACATCATGGTGCTGAATACCGCGTAGTCTTCCTCTGGCTCGAGCGCTGAATACGTATGACCCATGACCCATGACCCATGACCCATGACCACATTTTCGAGAAGATACGCGGAAATATAGATATGCCAAAATAGGAGAGGATGATAGTGACCAAGACGTGCTTTTACCTCTAGCGAATGGACTAGGCTTATGGTCCGACGGTCACGCTCAACGCCTGGGCCAGGATATCTCGTGCTAGATGGAGTGAGATGGTAAGGGTAGGCTAGGAGAAGCCGAAAACTAGATCCATGGTCTGCCAGTCTTGACTTATGCCTCCCAGCTCTAGACAAGAAGTGTGGTAATGCTATTGAAGTGATTCGGCACTATCATGTTAGAGACTGGAGGTCGGGAGAGAACGAAAGGTGCAGAACAAGATGGGGCGCTAACTTGAATTTGTCCCTCCTCATTATATTGTAGCTCGGAGAAAACAGCCATCAGCATGAATTGATATAACTTAACACCATCAGGTCAAGAGTGTTGCAATTCAGGAGATGTCGAGCCAAGCAAAAGAATTAGTGACTAGGCTCGTCCACTGCTATGTCTCCGAACAGAATTGTGCAGTGTTGAAGCTGGTTCATCGAGTGCCTAGATGGCAGCGACAATGGCGATTGCGATGCGAATACAGTGATGATGATGATGCTGTTACTGTCGCCATTCTCATTGAACTTACATAGATTTCTGTAATGCAACCCATCATCTGAGTCAAAAAGAGCGCGATGCTAAGAGTAAAGGAAATCTTGCTGACATACTCATGCGCTTCAGAAGTACTGCGACGCTCGAGCCAACCCTTCGAATTCGACACCGTTTCTTCGACGACGAGTATCTTAACAACCAGTTGTCGCATTGAGCTGATTTATAGATATATATGTAGCGAATTATCCATGGAAACTGTTCCCACTATTGTTGTTGATACACAACTTAGCCTTCTTCGCGAATTTAGCCAGATCCGTTATGTCTTCTATCCGTTAGCCGAACGTTTCGGCGTTCTTCTAATGCTACACACATGCCTCCTATGTATGTGTTATTTCTTTAATTGATTTACTACTTGGCTTGTAGTTAGATAAGCTATCTTTATAGGCATCAAACATCCTTTTAATAGGGTGGAGGTTAGGACTGTTTCCTAGATGTAGTGCGAAATTAATGCCCTCCTGCTACTCTATATTAGCTAGAAAAAGGTTGGTATCGAGAGGGTATGCGACGCGTCGCGATACTTCTGCCGCGCATGAGTATGTGCTGGTTTGACTCACAGGTCAAAAGGTTGCACACGTATGAGTACGTGCGGTGTGAAGATGAAAACCCTTTTGTTCTGTCAGTCGTTTGGGTATGCAACACAGGCTCAACATGTCTCGCAAAAAGCGTTCCTCAAGAGATTCTGCGTCGGTCTCTTATGACTTCTCCCTCGATCCGACTGATTCCTTTCATATCATTCCATTGTGTTGTGATCAGAGGAAATCAGCCTTTGAATCTGCATTTGCTAGTCTACCAAAGACGATCGCTGCTGCTGCTTGAGAGGATCGGGAAAGAAAGAGATAGTTATACGATGGGTGGGAAAGTCATGGTTATGAGCATTGCGAATGGCGTTATAAAGATGTTGTTTCTTCATGAATAGTTTAGTATACCCGCACGACCACAAAAGCGCTTGTTCAAAGAATGCAAATGATAGCTCTACTGTAGCCCATCTCTTACTCGCTTGTTCCTTGTCTTGCAGTTGATTGTCCTCCGTGAGGGTTTCCCAGCCTCCCTGTGGCTATAAAAATGCATGATACTATCAGGAGACAGGAAAGTGTCCACTGAGAGACGACGTCTGATCAGCTCTCTTTGGCCATACCTCTGCCTCTGAAAGTGATTGTGTCTTTTCATAGCATAGATATGCTCTTTGCTATAGTCGGAGTAGTTGCATGTAGGGAGGAGTCTCTGATTATTCGATCACTGCTGGAGCCACCGGAGATAAATTGCGGGGTTCAAATAGAGAGCTCTCCCCAAAGTTGTCGATGACGTTGAGGAGAGCTTTGCTTACACAATCTCGAGCGACCTCTTTGTACCACTTTATCCTCCGTTCCCAATGTTTCTTCGTAGCCCAATTCTTCGCCTTGCACAAACCCAACGTCAATACGTTCGTGTGATACCCGAAGCGATAACAAAACCTGTATCCAACATCATGTCTTCCGACGCACCTGAACCCACCGGCTTGATCGCCAACAAGGGTCTTGAGCTCTTGACTTTTGGCACTCCTAATGGCCACAAGATCACTATCTTCCTTGAGGAGTTGAAGGAAGCTTATGGCAAAGACTATGTCTACCAGAGTGTCAACATCATGAAGAACACACAGAAGGAGCCTTGGTTCACAAAGTTGGGACCCAATGGCCGTATTCCTGTTCTTGTTGACCACGACAAGGGCGGACTTGCGATTCAAGAGGGTTCTGGTGAGTCGTACTTCGAGCACGGTGATCTTTAAAAGGAAGTGTCAAACTGACTCGATCTGTCTTTTCCCAGCCATCCTCGCGTATCTTGCCAGACACTACGGTAAGCTTTCTCCGATCTATGGGACGTAAGGTTGGATTATATACTGACTAGCATCAATAGACCCGGAAAACAAGTTCTCATTCAAGGAAGACCCTCAGCTGTCATACCAAGAGCAGTGGGTCGCCTGGCAGCATGGCGGTCTAGGACCTATGCAAGGTCAAGCCAACCACTTCTACAGACTAGCAAAGGAAAGGATCGCGTATCCTACACAGGTATGTGACGTGAAGTTTTCGGACTTTGCTCCTTTATAAGGTTTGAAGCTGCATACTGACCGCCTTTTGTGTCAAATAGCGTTATGTAGGTGAGACGGAACGTCTCTACGGCATCTTGGACAACCAGCTCAAGAACAACTCCTACCTCGTCGGCAACAAGTACTCAATCGCCGACATTGCTAACTACGTACGTAAGGCAAGGGTACAGATAGCATAGGTCAATCGACATCAGATGGTTCCAATAGCCATCAGGTGGTTCTTCGACCGCTTTCTGTACCATCCGCT
>SWBL01000552.1:0-21480 GCA_024195585.1 Aureobasidium sp. EXF-3400
GCTCTCTATGGCCACACCTCTATCTCTGAATACTTTGTGCATTTTTATAGTGTACACTTTGCTCTCTGCGTAGTCGGAGGTCGATGGATACAATGGGAAATTACAGACTTTGGCACACGGGGAGGTAGAAATATCCTAAACATTGTCCTCTCCGTGAATATTCTTCTCTGGAAAGCATTGTGCATCTTTATAGCTACGGCGTATAGAGGGCATTGCAGGAGGAGACTATGCAGCGTGCAAGAACTCGAAAGGCGCCTGATGTCAGTCTATCGGATCTTCCTCCTCAGTAGCTACTGTTCGTCATGTCTTTCCACAATGAACTGAGGAGTGCCAGCATGAATCAAGACACCCTTCTCGTTGTTTCGAAAACACCCGCCCAAGGCCCCGCGGTGTACCCGAGCGCCGAATTTGTCCGGCGTGGCAGCTACGTCAAGCTAGCTATGATGTGCCCCTCCATCGGCGCAGTTGCCAACAAAATAAACTCGTCTTGTCCCCCTCAACAGCAGCCTTTGCTTTGTCACTTTTCCTGCAACAACCACTTCAAACCAACCAACTCCTATCCAAACAACACTTCACCACACACATCCGCAAACATGGGTCGTCAATTCTTCGTCGGAGGCAACTTCAAGATGAACGGTTCGGTCGACACGATCAAGAGCATCGTGAACCACCTGAACCAGGCCAAGGTCGACCCCAACGTCGGTCAGTAAACACTGCATGCACACACTGCAAGACGTTGTCAATGCTAACAGCTCGCAGAGGTCGTCATTGCCCCTCCTGCCCTCTACCTGCTCCTCACCCGCGAGCACCTCCGCCCCGGTCTCGAGGTTGCTGCTCAGAACGTCTTCGACAAGCCCAACGGTGCCTTCACCGGTGAGATCTCTGCCACCCAGCTCAAGGATTCCAACATCACCTGGACCCTGACTGGTCACTCTGAGCGCCGTGTCATCCTCAAGGAGTCCGACGACTTCATCGCTTCCAAGACCAAGGCCGCCCTCGATAACGGCCTCGGTGTCATTCTCTGCATTGGCGAGACTCTTGAGCAGAGAGAGGCCAACCAGACCATCGAAGTCGTCACCAACCAGCTCCGTGCTGTCGCCAAGCAGGTTCAGGACTGGAGCAAGGTCGTCATCGCCTACGAGCCCGTCTGGGCCATTGGCACTGGCAAGGTCGCCACCACTGAGCAGGCTCAGGAGGTGCACGCCGCCATCCGCGAGTACCTTACCAAGGAGGTCAGTCAGACTGCCTCGGACAACACCAGAATCATCTACGGTGGCAGTGTCAGCGAGAAGAACTGCAACGAGCTCGCCAAGGAGAAGGACATTGACGGTTTCCTTGTTGGCGGTGCCAGCTTGAAGCCCGCCTTTGTCGACATTATCAATGCCCAGTCCTCGTAAAAAGTCTTGTATATAGAAAGGACTGGTAGGGTGTCTTGCGGCAAACGCACTGATTGCCCATGAGAGATGATTGTTAAATAAAACATTTGACGAACCAAACATGTTGTTCACAAAGTCTCAGACGTGCTTGATAAATGACCGCATAAAACTGTCCAAATAGCAGTTTTGGTGGATTAAGAATGCTGTGTGACTCCATGCAACGATAGAAGGGTAATTGACACCTTGTGCCATAAGTTAAGACAAGCTTACGATCATGTCTAAAAGTGCCAAAGCTATGGAAAAGCACCATTGTTTTTCAATGTCCATACCTTCGGAGGATTTGCCCATGAATAAAACCTTTGGTCTGGTAGGTATCGTGATTTTCTGTAATAATGAAACATGAAGAGACAGGTCTGAAGCCCTTGTGAGGGACGATAATATGAAGATAGTGTACAATTGAAGAGGCCCTTTTTGAAAACCCTTGGTATTCCCCCAAAACGCCATTGAAAATGCTGTACAAGATGGTCGTAGAAAAAGATGGAGGTGTGGTGAGATCAGACTGACCACTTTGAGCCGTGGAAAGGATCCCAGATACCTCTTACACTCTCGTTCATACTCTTGACGGGCTTTGTGAGCTTTCTCAACTTTTCGCCGCTGGCATCGCGCAAGAGCTCGGCCTTCTTCATGATCTGTTCCTTTTCCAGGCTGCGTACGCAAATGGCCTTTTCGCGGCCGTTGATGTATGTGCCCTTGATGACGGGGTGTTTACGTGGGCGAGGTGAGACGGTGATTTCGACTTGGGGGTTGGCGCGGGCAAAGGCTGGAAGATCGTGCTTGAGGAAAGCGCTGGCGCATTGTGTCAGAGTCCGAGCAGAAGGGAAGATGTGGTTTTAGCGTACTTCATGCCCTTGGAACTACCAGCCCAGTCGCAGTAGTGGAAGTCGAGGCGTTTGCATTGCAGGATGAAGGCGCCGACGCCATTCTGGAGTCGCAAGTCAGTCAGAAGGTCGGATCTGGACCAGAAAGGAGCAGTGACTGACCTGGGACTTGGAAACCGTACGCAGAGCTTGTAGGGGCATGTTGACAGTGAGCAATCAAGGCGGCGTGGATTCATTGACCATTCTCATGCTTCGGCGAGAATGTCTGGATGGTCGTCTTGGCGCGCTGCTGGAAGAAGCCGCGGGCCGTCGTCGTGTCTCGACTCTCTCAGCTCCAGTCCAGCGCCGACACGCAGCTCCCTCTCTCCCTGTCTACTGTGCATTCATCACCACATCATCGCATACAGATGACGGACAAGCTACCTCCACAGCTGTTGCAGCTGTTTGCTCCTAGACCTGCTCTGCGATACCTGCCGCCATGCGATCACGCCCCCGAGGACCGTCGCACCCCTGCCATCTCTGGCGTCGCTCAATACGTTCAGGCCGCAAAGGAATACGATGACGAATATGTCCCTACCGAGAGCTGGCTGCAGAAAAAGGATCGTGAAAAGATGGAAAGAGACCAGGCTGCTCAATACCGCGTCACCGAGGGCTATAAGAACGAATGTGCGCTTACTACGCCAATTGTCCATCGCCTGCAATGTTGCTGATGCTTGCTACTAGTCAACCCTCACGAAGACCCCAACGTCGTCGGCGACCCATTGAAGACCCTCTTTGTTTCTCGTCTCAGCTACAACACCGATGTTAAAGACCTCGAGCGAGAATTCGGTCGCTACGGTCCCATCGAGCGCGTGCGCTACCACTTTCATCTCTTCGCTCAAACAAACACTGACTCTTTCAGATTCGCCTGGTCGAAGACACAACCACTTCCAATCCCAAGAAGAAGCACCGAGGCTATGCTTTCATCGTCTTCGAAAGAGACTCTGACATGAAGGGTAATTCGTGATTCTTGACCATTTGACGTACCACAATCTAACCCCCAACTAGCTGCCTACAAAGACGCCGACGGAATCCGCATCAAAGATAGACGCATCCTGGTCGATGTCGAGCGCGGCCGCACAGTCAAGGAATGGCGTCCTCGTAGATTTGGAGGTGGTCTTGGTGGCCGTCACTACACAAAAGCTGCTCCTCCTCGTCCTTCTGGCTACGGTGCTCCCTCTGGTCCTGGAGGCTTCGGCGGTGGTCGTGGCGGGTTCGGCGGGGGCTTCAGAGGAGGTTTCCGTGGCGGAAGAGGAGGAGGCGGCGGCGGAAACTTCAGGGGTGGCTTTGGTGGAGGTGACAGAGGTGGGTATGGGGGTGGCAGGTCTGGAGTCGGCTACGGCAACGGCTTTCCAGAAGGTGCCCCATCTGGTCCTCGTGGTCCCAGAAGCGGTCGTGACGGCTACTCAGGAGGCCGCGATGGTGGCCGCGACAGCTACTCCGGCGGAGGCTCAAGATATGGCGACAGGCCGCCACGCGACAGCTACGGTGGCAGCGGAGGCAACCGAGAACCCATTGGAGGTGGAGACCGTGGTGGTGGTGGTTACCGCGACCGTGATCGGGACCGTGACAACGACCGCAAGCGTCCCTACGATGGAAACGGTGGCTACGACGAATCGCGCAAGCAAAGAAGGTACTGAGCGCCTTTCGGGTTTGTTGAAACATTCTCTACACGCTCGCACTGAGAGGCTTCGTTCTCAGATGCTCAAGGACATCGACGGTAAGCCCACCACCGTATGCGCACAACGTCGGTAAGCAACCATGTCTCACGCCCTAGTTAAGCGCCCGGTAAGGCACCAGAAACAGGACAGAAGCACTCTGAGTGTGGAACCTTCGCAATTCGATGCCTCCTCTCTGGATAGGACGAGAAGAAAACGCTTTCTCTCTACAGGACACACCACACCAAAAGCACGGCATAACAAGGCAAACGGCGTTCATAGGCGAAGGTAACCATTTTTGGGGAGGTATCGAATTGCATGAAATGGTAATGCTGCGCGAGGGGCTGTGTTCTTATCTTTTTTTTTCTCGTTCACCTCTGCACTTTCCTTTAGGGTAAGTATGTATTCTAGTCTTTTGCTCCTAATGGACCAACGAAACGAAAGAAGATGACAACAGTACGACCACTTGTAGTGACAGCATCAGCACGGAAAACCCGTCCTCCATCTCGAGATACAAGAGGAACACAAGCTATCAAAATGCACGGTTGCATTTTCATCACGATTCTGGCCATTGAGATAGCCTTCAGTAGGGTCTTCTCTGTGGAAACCGCATTCTTTGCGAAATGATTGTGCATTTTTATAGCTACACCACAACAATCTTTTGCATACGGGGATGCTGTACAATCATAGACTCGAATCTTTCGTGCCTCTCCATGTGCTAGAGACCATCGTAGTGTAGCTGTAGAATTGCACAATGGTTTTCGAATTGAAAGCATGGCCACAGAGACTCCTCAAGAGAGCGGTCTTTCTGTGGATAGCAACCACTTCTGGAAAGTATTGTGCATTTTTATAGTCTGAAATATTACTAGACGCCGCCGTGAAACACCCTTGTATCAAAACAGGGCCAGGTCAAGGGAGGGGGTGGGACAAGGTTCATGAACAATGACTTCATAAGCTTGCGTGTTGATCTTCACAAGCAGCCCGAAACTGGAGGTCATCGATTGTACAAAACCAAGCAGTCACGACTACCATTTTCGACGTCGACATTACTTTCTTATCTTCGTCCTAAAGAGTTCGACCTCATACGCACAACCATGGCTCAATACAACAACGCCGTCCTATCGCTGACTACGGTCACCACACCAGACCCTTATGTCACCTACTCACCAACAACCCGCCAATTCTATCTAGTGAGTTGATCACAGGATACAAAGCCTTTGTTGCATGGCTCTAACAACATTAGACATTCACTGCGGGTGACCGAGTAGAGATCTGGAGAGCAAACAGCTTGCCCGGTTTCTACGATCATCCAGACAAGCATGTCATTTGGAGACCACCGCCAGACACGGAGCACTCCAACGATCTATGGGCACCTGAACTTCACTGCATCAGGGGTAGGTGGTATGTATACTACGCTGCCTGCCACCCCAAACACGGAAACAAATCGCACAGAATGTTCGTGCTCGCGGGACCACCAGCAGACCACGACCCCGCTACTGGCTCGTGGGAGTTTGTAGGCCCAATCAGAGGTATGGCGCAGCACCAATGGGCCATTGATGGCACTGTCATCGAACTGCATGGACAACTGTATTTCGTCTACTCTGGATGGCCCTTCGACAACCCCAATGAATCAGACCTCCAGCAACATCTCTTCATCCTCCGGTTGGCTGACCCGGTCACCGCGGCATCAGACCCTGTTGAGATTTGCAGACCCGACGAACCTTTTGAGCGTGTAGGAGATCACGGCATCAACGAAGGGCCACAATACCTTGCCTCCCAGGATGGTTCATGGGTCGGTCTTGTCTATAGTTGCTCGGGCAGCTGGACCAACGAGTACAAGATGAACTGCCTCCGCTGGACTGGTGGAGACCCTCTCAGACCTGACTCCTGGCAGAAGAGCATGAAGCCATTGATTCAGAACGGTCCACACGGCCATGGGCCCTGGGGTCCTGGTCATGGTTCTTTCATGCACATTGGTGACGACATTGTCGGGATGTAAGTGTGTATCTAACAAGAGCAACACACAAGCAACTAATACTTGTCTTCTAGCTACCATGCTACCGATCGTCCTGATGATGGCTGGAACAACAGAAAGGCTAGAATGCAACGAGTAGTCTTCACACCCGAAGGTCCTTGGATGGGAGGTGGAGTAGGCCCATTAACTACAAGCATGGCTGCTTTTGTCGGCAATGAGCATCACGAGGCTGAAGGAGGCGGTAAGAAGCACGGTCATGGTATCAGAGGCTTCCTGCGCAAGATTAAGGACGAGCTGTAAAGTGTAGTGAAAGGCGTCCGCGCTAAAGGGCGATTCAGGATGGCTGAAGTTAGGACGATAACGAAAGCTTCGTTTTATGCGAGGTGTCATTGATTATTATGGCTGTTCAAACCTTGGGAGAGAGCTGCTGGTCAGAGATCGGCAATCCAAACATCCGTGCGCTGCCACGCGGTGAGGGCAAGCTCTGGGCAAGGTTAAGCTTTAACGTGTGAATTATTGTCTCGCTTCCTTTGACTTCATACCACCCACTCCCGCTCTTATACCACTTAAGACTGTGTTGGATTCCGTAAAGACTATGCACATCCTAGACCAATCTTGAGAAGGTATGTCTCGGTGTAGCAGGCACTCGGATATTAAGACCTAGAGGCGGCATGCTTCTACTGCTGCATAATTAGAAAGTACCGAACGTTTTTCGCTTCATATCAATACCCAGACTATCTTCAACGGCCTTGTTCAAACACAGCATTCTTCTAGTCTATCCTTGAAAGGGGCCAGATTCTTCCAGCCAGCTTCCACAACGCTCTAAGCAAGAGGGCACCACAAAAATCGGTCTTTGCCGACGTCACAAGCTCAGCTCCCTGATTTACAACTTCCAGCTGTTTTAACCACCTCTCTGATGTTGTACCTTCTTACCTTTGAGAGGCCATCTGATGTAAATATGGGCCGCCAACATTATCATACTCTACTCCTCGATATTCGGCCCAATGGGATCCCATTCCTATGTTTCCATGTGTCTGGCTAGCCCGGCTTCTGCTTCCGTAGCCGTTGTATACAATATTTCGATGAAAGGCTTGATGCGGGAGAGCAACCTACAGGCCACAACGGTCTCCGCTTCTTCTGAATAAGGAGCCTCGACGGAATCTGGTTCATCTAACTCTTCGTGGCCCTAAATTCAATGAACCATATGTTCGCTACCAACAACCGGCCTGCCAACGTTGGCGGCAGGATGGCAAGTATTTCTCTTTTCCATGCCCCATACCCTATGCCCTATCTAGCTTTGCTCATTGCTTCGTTGTTCAATGCAAGCAGGACTACTCAGCATGTCAAGTCCTCTTGCTCCCGGTTCTTATGCGTTGTCTTCGATTAATGAGCGCAAAGGGTCTGAAGACATCGGACCCGAAGAAGTCAACCATCCAAATGCCAACCATGGTTTGCCCAACCATGGCAGCTTGCCATTTTCACAGCACATCCAATCCCCGAAATCATCACGGCAGCCAGAAGAAGACCAATCGACACACTCTGGACCAGAAGAGGTAGCGTCCTCCACGAACGAGGTTTTTAAGCCTATTCCAGCATATAAGGCATACACTGCAGCGGATAGAAAGTCTACGAATGCCAGCTTGCAAGACTCGACTACCTCTTCGCCCTTTCTCATACCATCGTACGATCGTCCGAGTCTAACAAAAAGGATATCAACAAACATTGGACCGTATGACTTTGGAACCACTTCTTCGCCGTTCTCAAGGCCATCATATGGGTCCTCTATCTTCAATAGGAGATCTAGAAATCTTGCACCTGATGAAACCCCAGCGACACAACATGTCTTCCCAGCCAGGAAGGCATCTGTTGAGGAAGATCCTGCCAACATTGGACTCAACAAGCCCACGCCGAACCAAACTACTGCAATTCGCAGGTCATTGGGTCCTGGTGATTGGGACTCGTCTAGTGTCAGTCCTGGTGCCGCTGATCCAATGACAAGCGACGAAGTTCGAGAATCAATACCAAACGATTACGCTGCTGGCGGCGCAGTCGACACTGCAAACCCTTTCTTCACCTCCACGAACCCTTTCGCAATGAAATCTGATATTCTAAAAGCAACCCCGGGCACAGAACAGCTCTCTGCCAGAACCGCAAGCACGAGCTACGGGAAAAGGTCATCAAGGAACTTTTCAAAGAAACTCCCCAACATTACGGTGCCTGAGAATGAATCCTCGGTCAGTGGATCTACACCAACTCTGCCTAGCGCTGCAATGGCGGATACACCTATGCAAACGCCAACAAGAGCATCATTCGCTTCTACTCACGAACAGAAGAGGCCTCGTCTTAGCTCAGCGGCATTCACTGGTCTGACTCCTCTTTCGGAAAAAGAAGTTCAACTTGACCAGGGCACATTCGGCAACCCGACACCACTTTCCAGCCGTCAACCCTCAACGATAGGGACCAGCAGGCGTACCTCGATGATAGGTCCGCCTTCGGCCATGGATAACAGACGCCCCTCTCTAGCTGGACCTCGTCGCTCTTCTGTCTCTGTGACTAACGTTGTCATTCCTGCCCATTTAATGACTCATGTTGAAACGAACTGGAACGAAGACAATATTGTTGGTAGACGCAAGTCAACATACCGACGCGAAGACTCCCGTTCATCCTTCAATATTCAATCCATGGCCCAACAACAGCAGGAAGAGGTCAAGAATATCATCAAAATGACACCGCAAGCTCCTGATCACATGAGCACCTCTATGGAAGCGTTGGCTCAAGCAGACCCTTTCGCTGCGATGAGAGAGCGCCAAACTAGTGGTAGGATGTCTAGAGGGAAGTCTCTTGCCGCTGTTTCCGAAGCTATAAACCCGAACGACGAAGAGAGCGAGAAACCACTGACTCCAAACGAGCCTCCTGAAGGTTTGACTCCGTGGGGCCAGTTCGCTTTCAGATACCGTGATGCAGATGTCTCGCCTGGAGCTGCTGCAGATCCTGCTGATCCAATGGCGGCTGCAGGAGCGGCTCTAAGTCTAGTGGCGACTAACAACACCAACAACTCCAACCCAGCAGCTCGAAGACCCAGCATGTGGCGGCGAATCGCTACAGCGGATGCGAACGGCCCATACAATGGAGAAAGAAGAGGCACCGTCTTCCAGCGAGCAAATTCCGTCTTCCAAGATACTCTGCTAAACGTCCGTAAGAAGGTCCGCCGAAGTAGCATGTGGGACGTCTATGAAAATGCTAAGAAACGACAACTCGAGATTCGAAGAAAGCGCTGGGTGCAGATAACCTTCGAATATTCCTTTTACGCCATGCTTCTGGTCCTTCTCTATTTTCTCATTATAGGTGTTCCCCTTTGGAAGGGAACCTACTGGGAGCTTTACTTGGCGTTCAAATACAAGCTCAATGTTACTGGTTCTTGGTCTGTCATTATCGCGGTCTCGGTTGCGTAAGTCGTCCTTTGCTCTTTCCACTTTGCCTAGAAATGGATCCTTCCACTCCCACCTTCCTCGCATTAAATGAAGAAGCCACAGTCGAGCTATGACGATACACAATCTTTTCTAACGATGAGCGCTTTCCCCATCGAAGCTGACTTTTCGTTCCAAGCTATGCATACTCTCCGCTCCTTGTTCTGTTCGAAACAGACCCACCAATGCCTGACGAACCTATCGACGCTACCAAGACACCCAATGTCTCCGATACTGCCCTGATGATCCCCTGCTACAAGGCCGCCAACCTAATTGGTCCAACGTTAGAAGCTGCCACGAAGATATTTCCACCATCGCATATCTTCGTCGTTGCTAACGGTATGTTATCAAAGCTAGCAAAAGCTCCTTCGCGCTGACCATACTGCAGGCAACAGTCCGACCCCTCTAGACAACACTGAAGAAATCTGCAGGCCGTTTGGTGTCAACCACATCTGGAGCCCTGTCGGTTCGAAGATCGTTGCACAATTCGTCGGCTGCTATGCTGCAAAGGACTTTAAGAACGTTTTGCTTATCGATGACGACTGCGCTCTACCACCTAACTTCCCCATTGTCTCCGATCGACTCAAGGGTAGCGTCATGTGCATGGGTTATACCATCAAGTCTGTTGGTCCCAACTCCTCCAAAGGAACACTCTGCCAACAAGCACAAGATCTAGAATATAAGATTTCTGGTATCCAACGTGCACTTGCTGGCAAGATTGGTAGCGCGACCTTTCCACATGGCGCCATCTCGCTTTGGGACAGAGCCTTCCTTATTAAGACTTTTAGCAAGCATCCTGGATTTAGTGTGTCTGAAGACTGGTTCTTTGGGCATGTTGCTCGCCAACTCGGATGTCGTACCCAGATGGCGACATCTGTCTTCATCGAGACGGAGACTCCTGATGCCGTCTTCTTCAGCTCTGGCGGCGAAAGAGGTGGATTTGGCGAGATGACTGTCTTCAAACAACGATTCTACCGGTGGAATTTCTTCTTCGTCAACGGAATGTACTACAATCTGCACTATATCCTCTTCTCATGGAAACTAGGTTGGTGGGAGCTCGGCGCCAAACTGTTCGTCTTCCAGGAGATTTACGAGACGCTACTGTATCTCGCTACACCTATCGTCGTCCCGGTCTCCCTTGCCGTACGTCCTTCATTCTTCTTCGAACTTATGGCCCTTACCTTTGTTCTTTATATGGCCAACGCTGTTATCTTTAATGAGCTCCACCTTCGACGCAAAAACGAGAAGGTACCACAGAAGTGTGTCTGGCTTTATTACATGCCCTACAAGCTCGTCTTGACATTTGTCAACGTTGCGAGCTGCTATTATGCCATTTACAAGTACGCCACTTACTTTGCCACACGACACCCCAAGATCATTGAAGACGACAAAGCTGTGAACGTTGTGCTACAGCTTGAGGAAGAAGATGTCGATGATGACCCTGTGTTACCTGCTGGTGGTCGCCGCATGAGTGTTACAGCTGTGGGCTCACAAGTCGAAGTCCCCGGCGGTGCAGTCGGAGGCCGTAGAATGACCATTACTGCCATGGGTCAGCGCTTCAGCAATCCTGACATCACAGAAGAAGACGAAGAAGAAGCAGAAGAGCTCATCGAGAAGCCTGAGCGCAGGGCTTCGATTAGCATCATCAAATCTGGGGATGCACTCACTCCTTCGACAGCTCGTAGACCTTCCATCACCGTTGGTGGTCGTCGTGTCAGCGTCTCCTCTGCTACCATCATAGATGAGGTACCCCCGATCAAGGAGAGCCCAACGGAAGGTATCACACCCGTCCTCGGAGAAACGGAAGAAGAGCACACGCCAAACGACGAGAAACCAACGGCCGCTCCCAACGTCGAATCAAAGCGTCACTCGAAGCGCAAGTCTCAACTCAGGCAGTCATATTTTGCGCCTATCGTTGAAATTACCGAAACGGAGCATGTGCCCGAGATCCCGAGTACACCAGCTGTTGTGGATGATAGGCTCCTGAGTCGCATCTCTGCTATTGAACAGGCGTTGGCTGCTCGTGGGATTGGCGCTGTAGACTTTGCTGTTCATGACGATAGTCCTAGTGAAGCCACTGCTGTTGGCGAAGAGGAGAACGAAGACTTCGTTCCTATTGCTGAGGACGAGAAAAAGCATTCTGATGCCCAGAGCATGGTTTAAACTGCATGGATTTAATACAACAACGGCTGGCCTTGTAGCTGTCCAAATGCTTGATGGGATCTAAAGGCAGCATGCATGGCAGACGTCGTCTCAGAAATGTCCATAACGATCTTTTATGTATAATTACATTATGATGATCTTCCCACTTCCTTCAATTGTGCTTTTGCATGCATGGCACTCTAGATTTACCATTCTGGTTTCTAGTCGTAACTTCTGGCTGAGGCCATGATACTCTCAGAATTTGAGGAAGAGCCATCTTACCTTTCTAGGGTGAAAGGAGCTCCGGCTTTCAATTTTGGCGTGACATGCCTCTGAATGCCTGTGAGCTTGCTCATGCCAAGGTATTGATTTCTCGTCTGGATACACAAAAAGCGTTTCCGTTTGGAGTATGGCCTTCTTAGTTGGTCTTTGCATGAGTTCCACGCATGATCTTGCGGCGCTGGGCCATCATGTGCGTGAACAGGATATACGAGCCTAAGATTGAGAAGAAATCTCGAGTTAGCCACTCTTCTCTTGCGAGCCTTCAAAAACACGCAAAACACTCACCAGGAATGTAGATCAAGAGAATAGCAAACAGTGCCTCTCTAACACCGGTATATTGCTTTGCAGGCCCAGTAGCAGCCAACCAGACCAACCAACACTCACTGCTGATACCCAAAGGATACAGAACGAAGAAAGTGTTGTAACGCAGCCACATCCAGATAGCAGGGACGCTGCCGGCAGAGAGGTTGATGGCAAAGTATGAGTAACGGATCACTTCGGTGACGGACCAGGCGATCAGCATGGAGCTGTAGACGGGAGAAAAGGCGACTGTGTTGGGGAAAGGGTAGACGATGCCCCAGATCAGGAGGATGCGGCTAGCGACTTGCATGAGGGTTGTGAAGAGGGGTGCGCGGACGATGCCTGGGTAGAAAGGAGTGTTAACTGTATTCTTTGGTGCTGGCCTCTCGTATTCCTTGATCGCTTCCAAGGCTTCATATCTTTCATACTCCTCGCTCTCTTCCTCCAGTGTTACTATCCACCGTCTTCATCCTCATCCTCCACTTTTCAAGTTCCACCTCTTGCCAAACCACAACCTCGAGGAATGTCAAAACTCACCAACAGCAGCATGCACGACCTCCAGCAGAGCCAAAGTCTGGGTCCACTTTGCAAACTCTCCGACAGCAGGGAAGACATATCTCGTGCCATGCACAGACGAAACCAGCAAGACGCGTCCTAAGATGGTGGCCCACAGAATGGTCGACACGGCATTGTAGAGAACAAGGTAACCAGTCTTGACGGGCGAGGATTTGCGTTCGCGAGCTGGACGCGCGGGTTGTTGAGGTCGGTCGGCCATTGTTGTTGCGAGGAGATTGAGGAAGTGACAATCAAGGGACTGAATTGGCCAGAGTTGGATAGAGTTGTAGATTGGACCCTGACGAGGCAGGAGCTCGGGAGTCGCGCCGATCTTTGTTGACTGCGGAATGCTCCGCCATTTTACTGTATAGAGTACTCTATAGAAACAATGCCTTTGTTCCTCGATTTGGACACCCAATGCATTGAATCATCACACACAACTGTCAGACAGATACGACTTGAACGAAGGCTTTGTTTCTCGAGTCTTCTCTCTAATAAATGAGTGCCAAAAGCCAGTTAAAAACGCCCTGAGGATACCTTTCCTCCCTTTGATCCTTCCATAGAGACATGTAAAGACAACGCCATCGCTATGCATGCTTGGAGACATCTATATGTCCTCCCGCCCGAGAAATACATAGCCTTGCTTCATAATTTACACCCGAAGAATACAAGCCCCCATTCCCTTAACCCTCGCGATGCTCCACGCATTGAAGGACCACTGATGAACAGATAAGAAGATCGAAAAGCAGAAGTGGCTAACCTCCCCGCTCAGAGGAAGATCTGCATCACATCGTTCTTGTGAGAAACCCGAAGGCCGCAATCATCGGCACGGCATGTGGAAAAAGGTGGCGGTAGCACTGGCTCGTCTGCCCGTCCCTTTCCTTTGGCGCCCTTGTTGGTTTTTCTTTTGCGATTGTTCATGCATGTACCGCAATACACCTAGAATTTTGTGTCAGTGACTTCGTTCTCGTTGCTCCACTGGACATCGCTTACATGGCCACATGCTTTGACAACCCAGACTTGACGCTTTTCTTCGCTCTCACCAACAGCCAATTCGTCTTCGCAGTTCGGACAGACTATCGTATCTTCCTCGGTTGGGTCCCTGGTAAATCCTTCAGGAGCAGGAGGTGGCGGATCAAACTTTGGGACGGGTAGTTGTACAGGATCGTCTCCATTCCTCAGATAATCAAAGGCAACAGTCTCAAAGTTCATGAAGCCCGGTAAGCCAGCGCCCAAGAAGTTGGCGGGACGGGGATTGTTGCCATCTTCATTCACAGCTCCGAAAATATGTGGCATCGTACCTCCTCGCATGATGGTAGTGACTGCGGCTCGGACGGGACCCGGAAGACGAGTTCCTCCCTCAAATATCCGTTGGACTAATCCACCATATCTCCCATGTGCACCCAATGGAGCCAGTAGGTTGACACCAGTACGCTCGCCTGCGATGATGACATCGTCTTCTGGATCGTCCAGGACCAACTCTGGGACATAACGACGATGTTCGGGGTTTGGATCCAGGAAAGGAGGAGGTTGAGGGGGACGCTGGTCGTTGCGTGATCGGGGTCTGCTGGAAACGAATTGCACCTCAGGGCTCGATAATGTCCTCGCGTGACGGGGATGCGTGGGTTGTTGGGGGCTGGTGTCTGCAGACAAGTCTATGATCTCTCTTCCAAAACGAGGCAAGGGTACGGGGGCAGTAGTGGGTTGCGGTTGCGGGGTGGGAGCATTTCCAGGGGCAGTAGAATCATCGTCGGATGTCAAGTCGATAACGTTGTTGGCCGGAGTGTTCGAGCGAGCGGATGATACTGGACGGCGATAGTCATAGCCATCTCGAGGAAAGTGAGGTGGTAGCGAAGGCAAAGGTACGGGTAGAGGTAGAGTGAGGCGAGGATTGTGTGGAGTAGCACGACGATGAGGAGAGTGGCTGTTCTGGCGAACAAAAAGCGGCGAGGGCGATGAGCGGGTGTGAGAGTCCATTTGAGTACGGGAGTAGGAGCGCTGGGTATCCCGTCAGTACACAGGCTGGCGATATTTCAGACCAGGGCAGCCCAGCCCACCTTGTTGCTATCTGAGCGATCGTATGAGAAGTCGTATGGGGGTCTTCTTCGGCCGCCGTCCATGCTGCGCGGTTGGCAGCTGAGAAGACAAAGACGGGTGTGGAAGTTTCGGGCACCAAACTCCCTGGTGTGCAGTGGTTAGTAGGCGTAGCCGGTGGACCAAGAAAGCAGAATGAAAGAAATGCCGTGCAGCATTGACGTTGATGGTCAGCTGTGGGGAAAAGTGACGACGGTCGTACCCTTTGTTTAGTGGTTTTGCCGCCTTCCCTGGACGACTTGCATGCCACCCTTGACAACACATCCATCACCTATATCCAGCACGTGAAGTCACCTGAACAAGTCCGTGCTCATGTGTATTCATGCTCGTCAATATCCCGTGCTCGTGCATAGCTACCAACAACTCTTGAAAACTTCATGTCTTGCGTCAAGCAAGGTTTTGAGTGTACTGACATATGCAAGGCCCTTCTCTTGAACGTTGCTTCCTTCTTGATCTATCCGCTTTCCGCTCCATTCTACGACACCATTTCTTGAATCGAGAAGCTTTTTTCCTTATTCGGATCCTACTTGCTTTTCTAAAACATATCAACATCAACCTCGCCTTCCATCTTCTAAGAGGACAAGATGCTGACGCTACCGTCCGTTGCCAATGCAATCAGACTCTGTGCCTTGGGTCCCCATTTCACATCGACTGCGTTCAGCGCCTTTCTGAACGGCTCTGACCAGCTCTTCGAGCTCTTGGCGTAGTGCTCAACTGCAACAAAGCCCTGTCCGCATGCTACCAGGTACTGTCCAGTGTAATCCCAGCTGACTCCGGTAACGGCTGTGCCTAGGTCGATTGTCTTGATTTCCGCCATCTTGCGCAAGTCCCAGACGCTGACACTGGTCTGTCCTTGTACTGCCGATGCAAGCCATGTGCCGTTCTCCGAGAAGGACACTGTCTGAAGAGGTGATTGTCCGAACGTCGAGTCGAAGTTGGCCACGTTCTCGGACGTCTTGACATCGAAAAGCTTGATCGTTCCCTTGCTGCTGCCGGCTGCGAAAAGGTGTCCGTCTGGGTGGAATGCGGCAGTCGTGAGTTCTGGGGGTGATTAGTGCCTGAACTTTTTCTTTCATGTGAATGAACGTACCAGAATCAGTCGAAACCTGGGTGATAGGCTGAAGCGACTGCAGATCGTACAGGACGTAGCTCTTGTCCACGCCAACCGAGGCCAAAATGTCTCCGCAGGGATGCAAGGCAATTGCACTGACCGCACCTGCGTGACGGTCGAAGCTGGCAGCCTCAGCACCGTTGTCAAAGACCTTGACTGCGCCAGTCGAGAGGGCAACCACAGGCTTGTTGCCGCACCAAACAGCATCGGTAACCGAACCACCACCACACTTCAATGTCTGGACAACCTGTCCTTGTGATACTGAGTAGACGCCAACCACGCCGTCGCTACCTCCAACAAGTGCTAGATCGCCAGTCTCGTTAACGGCGATTGAACGGCCTCCAGGATACAAAGGTTCCGAGTTCTGGGTAGATTGCATAGCTTGGAGGGAATCGGGGGTTGCCCAGCCTTCGGGTGTCGGACGCTTTCGTCGTGTTGATGACAATCTAGTAGCAACATGTCAGCCAGTTGAACAAGTTCAGATCCTTTTCGAACGACATACTCTGTTTGTGTCTGCTCAATCTTTGCGACAATGGCGTCAGGCAAGCCTTGTCCATCTACCTGCATAGCATCTCCATTTGCGCCGTTCGAGGTCGAGGTAACTGAGATCTTGGCTAAGGCATCTCTGGCTTCATCTCTTTCTTTTT
Organism: Aureobasidium sp. EXF-3400; assembly: GCA_024195585.1. Taxonomy (NCBI): domain Eukaryota; kingdom Fungi; phylum Ascomycota; class Dothideomycetes; order Dothideales; family Saccotheciaceae; genus Aureobasidium; species Aureobasidium sp. EXF-3400. The sequence goes on from SWBL01000552.1 coordinate 16,525, forward strand.
GCAGGCGCGCAATAACCTTCTCGGCCGAATCACTGTAGTAGAGGGCGGTACTGAGCTCCTGGCGTGTCTCAGCCAGCTGCTGCTTGAGCTGATAGGTTTCGAGGATAAGGGCGTCCCATTCGTTCTGGAAAGTAGAGAGGAGGGCGGGAATTGAGGTCAAGGTTGGGGGTCTAGGGCGAACGACGCGAGCTTGCTTGAGTTCGACCAGATCCTCGACAGTAAGGTCTTCTCCGGTCACCGGATCTGTGCAATTCTCGGAAATGTATGATTCGATCAGTCTCTTCTCAAAGACGTTGCCTGGTCATCATATTAGACTCGGCGCAAACTTGTCGCAACTTGTGGTGAGATAATACCGCTTTTGCGCGACGCAACAGGCTGCTGAGGAGCCTCTCCTGAGACTGTTGTCACTGTTAGCAGATGTCTGCATCTCTATTTCTAGCTGTCACCTACTTGCGCACAACATTTCTTGATTGATTTGGCGAGATGAGATGCCAATTGCGATGTCTAAAGGCTGGAGTCCATCCATTCGTTCTTCGAACGCGATTCGAGTTTGCCCAGTTTGCTTGCCAAGCTCCGCAACCACCGTCACCATCACTACCTTACCGTCCTCCTCTCTCCTCGTGTGCCCAAGTCTGTAACTCCCAATTGAATCCGTCGTACTCCGACTACGCAGAGAGCAGAGTATACGCTGTCAAAAGGCATGATCTTTTTTTTTTTTTTTTGGAAACATAGGCACGTCCACGGAGAGTGTATGATCTGTCGCTTCTCGGTGGACACTATTTTATTTCTTATTAGTATTGTGCATTTTTACAGGTCTGTCGCTGAATGCATTTCATCCCTGATGGCCAGGTCAGTTCAAAGCTATCCTAATGCACAAAATTACTTCGAGGCTCGGAAGCTCCAGAGAAGCTTGGTATATTACACTACCATTTCTACCAATTTTCACTTGACATACAGTCCTCTTCAATGACTTCTCACTTTCCTCTGCCATACTTCCACCTTTACGCATCGAATCATTACAAAGCATAGTGAACCCCATACATATATCGTTCACTCTTTCTGTTCCAACACGCCTCACCACAACTTGCTTTCCTTCTATCACTCAAACCATACCCTTCCTTTACCTCACTCTCATTCCGACCTCGATCTTATCCACATATAAAGCTCTACCGTCATCATCCTCCTCCTCCTTCTCCTCTTCTTCCTCCACCACCACTACACAATTAGCTATCAATACTGCTTCGATAAACAATCTACCTCACACATCATCACACGCTGCAACAATGGCTGGCACACGTATCCCTCACCTTCCCAACGAGATCTTGTATGAGATCGCAGGTTACGTTGACGATGAGGACATTCTAAACCTCCGACTGTCAGCCAAGGTCTTTCAATACGTCACTGCTGACCGCTTCGCAACGACTTTCTTCGAGACACGTACCTACAGGCTGTCACGCAAGGGAGTGGAAGCGCTCCTGAAGATCACTGAGCATCCAGTCCTCATTCGCCATATCAGAGCAGTCATCATTGGTCACAATGGCAAGCAACGCCCTGCAAAGTACCATGATCTTTTCGAGCAAATCTTCCAAAACCTCGCTACCGTTGGAAATGACATCTCCCTTGGGCTCCGTCGCATGAGTAATTCTGACCATTACGATTCGAGTTCGCATGTTGGCTCGGAAAACATGGTCAAATTCTTTGAAGAAAAGATTTTGGCGGTCGCCGTGCGCGCTCAGGTGCCCTTGGAAAACCTCGTCTCAGATGTACGAGGCGTTCTTTCAAATCCAAACCCTTGGCTCTGGTTTCACTCTGCGAACTTCTTGGAGAGATCGTGGCGCCGAGCCTCTACAGGCGTTACTGGTTACAGTCAGTTCAGCGGCCTGCAGATCAAGTTGAGCCCAAGAGCATCAGATTTCGGCAGATCAGGCAAAATTTACGTTGAAGTTAACCGCAAACGACTCGAAATCTCGCACATCGATACCCTGGTGAACTATTTTCACTTCCCGAGAAATTTTACTGACGACCTTCGCGAGATCTATCTGGAAAGTTGTGATGCAGACTACAACTTTCTATGGAAATTGGTACATAGGTCCAGCCGCCAACTTGAGCACCTGTCCTTGTACAACGTTCACTTGAGGGAACGTACAGGGGACTCACATCATTCCAGAACTTGGTCCAAACTATTCAGAAAACTCAAGTCCCCCACTGTCTTGAAGTCGTGCAAGTTCGGCAGACTCTGGAGTGACTCGGGCGACCTTTGGCTAGAAGGGGATGAAAAGACCATCGAAGCCAGTACCAGAGCTCAAGTTATCACTGTCCTCTCCAACCTCGGCGCTGGTATCCGCACTTTCGAACTCGACGGTTGATAGGGGGCCATAACATGTAATATCTTAGCATTCAGAAATCAAAGAAACAGTATACTACATCCATCATAGTGTAAGCATAAACGAAGGCTTCGTTCTGTCCTGATCCTTGTTTAGCCTCTATTCGGTGAGAGCGATACGAGCTGAAAATGTAGAGACACACGAAGTACTTTTGAAATCAACATGTTTCAAACACTAAGAGCAGCATTACCGGAGGATCTCTGTGGATGCGTATAACTTCCTGAGACTACTGTACATTTTGATAGCTACCTTTCGGCGGACACGCTGCAGCGGGAGTGAGACCACTTGCAGAGGCACAGGCTCAGCAAAGACAGGGGCAGGACAGGCTCAGCGAAGACAGGGACGGGCAAAAGACATGCTTGCTCCCTGCTGCGCTTGCTAAAAGGTAACTATCAAAATTCACAATATTGAAAGAAATTGAGAAACGTCCAGAGAGACAATCCCCACGTCAGGCCTCTCTATGGACGCCCTCAACGCTCAGATAACTTTGTGCATTGTGATAGCCGTGAATCAACTGAGTTGATCTTGAGGAGCATTTATACGTGTTTTGATGGGATCCTGCCAGGCTCTCCTGACACGGAACTCGAACTGAAAACCTACTGTGTGATAGATATGGCCTTTCCTCAAGGATAGATTTATATAGTAGTCGATCATCGTGAGGAGAAGATGATGACAGCGACTCTAGTGGTTGATGGCTGTGTGAACATGCTACAACTGCTTGTGAGGCGATTTCGTATAACAGTTGCCCAGAACTTCGCAAAAGGAGATTACTTTTTATGCATTGGAATGTCATTCTTTTGATTGGTGATTCTTGTCGCAACGATGGATGATTTTGCTGGATGACCATGATGGCTCAGCCGTCACCTGTTGTCACGGCCGCGTTCATGGGAAAGTCAGCGGCTTCGGTGAGACTCAGACAGGGCTCGTGAGTTTCATGGCATTGAATGGCAATGGAACTGTTGGGATCGGAGACGGGTGTTTCCAAGGCTGATGACTTGTTGCGTCCAAGCTTTGGTTGGTTGCTGAGGAAGATGGAAGCTGACCGCTTTTGGGCGTTGTCGAAGCTGGAAAGAGCTCTGTAAGCTCCAGCGAAGTGCAACCCCTCTGTATTTCAGAGGACTGTTTCTCCGGACGTATGGTAAGTGGCGGATGCTCATTCGTGCGTTTTCTGTAGCAGATTCCGCACAGCGCAGGCAGTCGAGAGCAGATCAATTCCGATTTTGCCCGTCGGCGGACCTCGGTGTTACTTGAGTGTTTCTAAACGTGTGATGCAACCAATTCATGCCCCTCGGGTCCGTGCGGGACAGTATGATGCAGTGCCCCGCTAATTGTGTCTCCTCTTAATCTTCAGCTCAACACTCCTCGCTCGATCTTCCTCATCTTCATCTTTCTTCAATCCCACAAGAAACAACTCTCATACACATCTATCCAAAATGTCTGCCCAAGAAGTTCTCAAGAAGTCCGGTGTCATCTACGGCGAGGACGTCAAGACCGTAAGCTGCTCTGCGGACCACAACAAGCTCGAAAGAATCTTCGCTAACCTCTCGGACTGCAGCTCTTCAAGTACGCCCAGGAGAAGAAGTTCGCTATCCCTGCCATTGTATGTGGTAATCAATCCCGAGATAAATTGATCTTTTACTGATAGCGCTCAGAACGTTACTTCTTCCTCCACCGTCGTTGCCTCGCTCGAGGCTGCCCGCGACAACAAGGCTCCCATCATCCTCCAGGTAAGAATTACTACAATTGAACCATTGAGAAACAGTCAACTCACAACATGAACAGGTTTCCCAGGGTGGTGCTGCCTACTTCGCCGGTAAGGGTGTCGACAACAAGAACCAGGAGGCTTCCATCGCCGGTTCCATCGCTGCCGCTCACTACATCCGCGCTGTTGCCCCTGCCTACGGCATCCCCGTCGTCCTTCACACCGACCACTGCGCCAAGAAGCTCCTCCCATGGCTCGATGGCATGATGGAGGCCGATGAGGCTTTCTTCAAGGCCAACGGCACCCCTCTGTAAGTTACATCAGATGCTAATTTTTCGAACCATTAGCTAACAACAATCCAGTTTCTCTTCCCACATGATTGATCTGTCTGAGGAGGAGGTTGACTACAACATCCAGACCACCAAGAAGTACCTCCAGCGCGCTGCCCCCATGAAGCAGTGGCTCGAGATGGAAATCGGTATCACTGGTGGTGAGGAGGATGGTGTCAACAACGAGGACGTTGACAACAACTCTCTCTACACCCAGCCCGAGGACATCTACGAGATCTTCAAGACTCTCTCCGAGGTCTCGCCCTTCTTCTCCATCGCCGCTGGCTTCGGTAACGTCCACGGTGTCTACAAGCCCGGCAACGTCAAGCTCCAGCCCGGTCTCCTTTCCAAGCACCAGAAGTACGTCCAGGAGAAGACTGGCTCCAAGGATGACAAGCCCGTCTTCCTCGTCTTCCACGGTGGCTCCGGCTCTTCCGTCGCTGAGTTCCAGGAGGCCATCTCCTACGGTGTCTGCAAGGTCAACCTCGACACTGACCTCCAGTACGCCTACACTGAGGGTATCCGCGACTACATGGTCGGC
>SWBL01000553.1:0-21443 GCA_024195585.1 Aureobasidium sp. EXF-3400
CAGGCTTGAACTGTCAACCTCTCGATAGCTGAAGATGCCGAAGCAAATTCTAACAGTCGAACGCGCTAGCCAATTGCGCCACGGAAGATGTGAAAGCTGTGCTTTCTGTGGCTGTTGGATGATAAGGCGGCAGAATTTAGGGTATATATACTCTCTAGGACAACAAGCGTGAGGAGTAGAGAATTCGTCCACATCGTTGTTCAGGTCCCAAGTGCCGGCAAGCGTTCGGTTTGGTGTTGAAACTTTGGTTGTTGGATCTCCAGTCTGTGGGGCTTAATTCGTAAAGTTCTGTGCTCGAGTCTCGCTTGTGTGGGAGTGCCAGTGCTTGCATTGATGATGTGCTGGATCCTTTGTTTTGCTTGTAGAAGCAGTATAATGGACGTATCCTTCGAATATATCGAATGCCAGGAGTACAAGAGAGGCAAAGATGTTTTCGGGTGATTTCAATATGTTTGTCCTTGGTCTCGTTGGATCTTGCAAAATAGAGGGTGCACTTTGCAATGGGTCGTCGAAGCTTTCCAGAATTGCGGATGTTGGAAACGAAAAAGCGACAATGCTCCATCCAGACCCTTTCCTCCAAGCTGATAGTCATACAGCAGAGTCTTCGTACCAGTAAAAATGCTCCAGAATATCGCTATAGTGGTTAGTATGGTCGTTAGCTGTGATAGTGTGCAATCATGTCAAATCGTGCTGGTTGAGAGTTGCACCCTGTCTTTCTTGGCATACCAGGACTCGTAGGAAGATGTGTGCATCCGCATTACTTGAGTCCACACGTTGCTTGCGGATATTTTGGTTGTGAGTGAGTGTCAGAATAAGGCAACAGTGCTAGACAAGTTGATGCCGACTATCAATATCCGTCGTCGCATGGTGTTTTGTTCAAGATTGAGGAGGAAGAGGCGAACAAGCTTCATGTTAGTAACAGAGCCTCAAAAAGCCTCGGCTTAACCTTGATGGGCGACAGCATGGCATACCATACGAGCATGAAAGCTATCCAACACAACAAACATAAGCAAGACGTGCAAACATGAGCGCATCGGAGCAACAAAGATGCCGTCAAGCCACATCAACAAGCCGCAGCTCAGAAGCAGAATCCATCATAAACTCGTGATTGGATAATGTCGTCAAGACTCTCCGAGATGTCGTCACTGTGACCGTCGGGGAAAACGCTTGTGAGGTACCACAGCTTGTGCTTCCAACCTCCCAGCTGTTTATAAGTCGCAACCTGCAGGAAGCTACTCTCTACTCCTCCAATCCCATTTTCCAATTCACCAAATCTATCCAACTTTCAACTCGAAACCCAAACACCGCAAACATGCTCCGCACATTCACCCGCAACACCGTCTCCAAGACCCTCTTCAAGCCTTCAATGGCCGCTCCCCTCCGCACCCGCGGTATGGCCGACAAGAAGATTGAGGATCTCTCCCAGACTGCTGGCGAGGCCAAGGACACCAACCCCAAGAACCCTTCCGTCATCTCATCTGGTGGCGCCGTTGGCAAGCAGTTCAACCCTGATGGAAACATTGGCCAGGTTGGCGAGGCTGTAAGTTTACACACCACTGCTACCTCCCTGATGCAAAGGCTAATGAATTTGCGATAGGTCGGTGGACCTTTCTCCAAGGACGGTGCCATTGGCTCCCAGTTCGATGCTGCCAAGGATGGTCTTGCTGGCCAGGTCGAGAAGGCCGTCGATGGTCCCAGCAGACCCGCCACTGAGAAGAAGTAAAAACTTCACACCAATCTTGTACAACATATCACGATGATGGATGCCCTTTTTATTTTTCACGACACCAAGCCAGCGCAGACATGAAGAGTCGCTGCGCTACATGAAGCATGGAAGCATGAGATGCATAGCTCCGATACTTGCTTTGATCACCTAGATGATCGGCATGAATACAAAATATTCAAAAACAACTACTCTACTTTTCTTGTTCATCTGCTTGTGACCTGGTCTACCGCCTGCTGCTATAGCGATCGTACATTGTGATAGCTCCATCACCTCTTCGCGTCCTGGACAGAGTAACAATGATTTACAGATCAGTGGCAGGTCTTGGGACTTGATCAAGTTGTCGCTTACCCCAAGCAGTGCCGTTACCTAAGACTTCCTCGGGTTGCTCATAGTCCTGCTGCGTCGTGAATGGTGATACCTCTGACAGATTTCCAACCCTTCCGAGCAAGAACTCAAGATGCCTGTATGCAGCAGATGGTGCGCCCTGCGGCAGGAAATGTCCTGCCAATTCCGTGAGCACGAATGTGAGTCCGCGCTCAGAAGTCCAAGATCCGTAGATACCCGCCCCTGCCATACTCTCCATGGGATGATCATGGTACGGGACGTAGAAATGTTGTGATGGGTACTCGCTAAATCCTTGCACGCCGTTCCAGGTGAGGTTCTGCAGGGTGGCAAGTGTACCATTCGCGAAGAGAACAAAGTCGAGAGTACCGTGACCGATTACAACGTTATTGGTATGTTCAATGACACGCTGCAGCGGTCCACCGTTCAAACCAGAGGGAGGCGAGGTGTCAGAATCACCGCCAACGAACGGGTTCTCCAAACCAGGGAGACAGAACTGCCAGTTCACATCAAAAGGTGCATGGATAGCTTTTTTGACGTCTGTGCGGTTGAAGTAAGGCTGAGAGTAGCCATCAGGAAGATAGAATTGATCGTAGGAATAAGGGAACCCGAGGCTGTCCCAGAGTAACGGACATTGTTGACCAAGCTGGTAGATGTCGAAGCAAGGGTTTATCTCGAATATAGCAGTGAACAGAGCGTCATAGATATCGCAGTTCTCGTAATCGTAGACTTCGTCATATGTTGATGGAGGTGAGGGAAGAGGTCCTTTGGGTGGGAAAGTCATGGCAGTCTCCATGAAGGCGTCGAGTCCGCAAGATTCTGAGATGTTCTTGATCTGGGCATTGACGGTATCGTTCAGAGGGAAGAAATTGCGATTGTGGTCAACATAGGAGAGAGCAGGTGCTTGTGAGATGACTCCATCGTAACCAATAGATGGGTCGTATACCATGAGGCCGCTGACATTATAGTACTCCGTGTTGTTGTTTTGGATCATTGCTGAAGCGATGTAAGGCGAGTACATGCCTGCGTAAGACTCGCCAGTAATGTAGATCTTACGTCCTTTGAGCTGGAAGGTGTCCACAAAGTTACGCCAGAAACCCAGAAACTGCAAGGCTACAGTATCTTCATTAGTTGCTGTAGCGTTCCCTGTACTGAAGCCGGTCGAGATGGGCTGATCGATCCAGACAATATTGCTCAAGTTCGACCATGAGTAGGTGTTTCTGACAGGACGATATGTGCCAGAAGCCCAGTTGACGGGACCATTTTCGTGGAAGAATCCATCCAGACTTGAGCAACCGGGACCTCCATTAAGCCAGATCACAATCTCATCATCAGCAGATGGGTTGCTAGTCGGCACAAACCAGAAGAACAGACTGTCGGTCGTGCTGTTACCAATTGGCATAGATCCCGCATAACTCTCTCCGATGTCGAAATCAATCTCGGGCAACGAAGAGCCATTGACAGCGAACGGTGCCGTAGTGTTAGTCAGGTATGCATGATCCGATCGTTTTTGGAGATGTTGATGCTGCCGTTGCTCTTGCTGAGCAGCAAACATCTTTTTGCGATGTTCACTCTGTATCCGCCCATACTTGGAAGACTGCGGAGAACGAGCTGATACAGGTAGCTGCAGTAATGACAACAGAGAGGTAGCCGTGCAGGCTAAGGAGAAGAGACGCATCTTATGAGATCCCAGAAGAGGTAGATTGATCTGACAAGATCAAAAGTCGATCCATCTGATAAGGAAAGGCGTCCAATTTATGAGAAAAGTTCCTGAGCACACCATCGTCGCAGTTCCGGTACCCCAAGGAGACTGGTGGCGCGAGCTTTGTTCCGATTGATTGACCACCATGGTCACCGTTTTATCTGTGGATAGATCCGGAGATCTTCATCTCAACGAAGCGTGGGTATCTCGATTGTGCAGTGCCGAAGACTGGGGTGGTCATGCTCTTCTGCTGGACTCGGCAATCTGGGAAGCACACGATGTATCTGAGCCCATGCAACAGTCATGAAAGATCATGGGACTCGGGCTTTGAAGCAATCGTGATGAATTATGGACTGTTGCAGCCATCCTGAGGCCGCGCACGCTTGGTAGTCAAAGCCTCGGCTAAAATTTCATCGCAGGTCAAAGCTCCACACCGGATCAATAAACCGGGAGCCCTAGCCAAATCGACGCCTCTGACGAGTCGCGACTTTGTCATGCTACAACCTGATATCCACACATCACTGTTCTTCGGAGGTCAAGCCATGAGATTGAAGTGTTGTCGATGAGCTCTTTTGTGCTGTGACTCTGTCTTGCCCGCCCGACTCCGCTGCCCAATTCAGGACATGGTGCTTCAGGAGGTAGCGACGCGTGCGCAAGAGATCTGAGGTCTGAGGTCTTCGACAATGTGAATCGTAGACTCAAGCCTCCCTGAATATCGTAGGTCATGAGTATGAGAACTGTTCCAGGTAGGAGAAGCGTACTCTGACCGTGTGGTTTCCTCGGTCGGTTTTCTTGAAGGAAGGCACGACTGCCTTCGTTTGAACGCGTCGAGGTTTACTTCTTCTTTCCGTCTCTTCTTTTTCCCTTCGATCACAATCAAACCCGCGAACCATGCCTCAACTTCACGTCGAGGTGCGCCTCAAAGACGTCGATGACGCCGAGTACATTTCACGCACCCAAGTAAGTCTTTCCGATACTGACTGTTGTGTGTGCTTACGTTATCCAGATTGAGGACGCCTTCTATGATTTTCTAACTCAGGAATACGTTCGATCAGTCCGCGACGGCGAGGAGCTTCGGTTCGGTTCGTTCTCCAACATGTTCTCACAGACTATTGGCTGACTAGGCCTCTAGACAAGTTCCAGTACAAAGATCATGTCGCTTACGTTCAAGTTACTGGCATCGATAATCAGTCCAAAAGCGACGAAGCCTTCGAGTTCTCCAAGGTTCAACTCAAGATACATGCCTACACACTTCATGAACAAGCTGCGCCTGCTTCTGCTATCACGTTTAATGCTTCGAAAGATTCTCAGGCAAGAGTGGTCAATATACCTCATGAGTCCTTGGCCGGCGTCTGGGAGAGGTACGCTTTAATTGTCTGATACAGACTCCCCTCCACTGACATTAGATTGGTAGCCTGAAATTCGACGAAAGCCAAGATCTCAAAGCGGAAGAAGTTCTGAACATGGCCGTACACACAGGTAGACCAACGTTCTTCGCCTCTTCTCCGGGAATGATTTCAAACTGACAATCGTCAAGTTGCACTGTTGCACCAGGCGAACAATTTCTCGAGAGCAATAAACATCAATCGGCTGATACTCTTCCATGGACCTCCTGGTTGTGGTAAATCAACGCTTTGGTACCGTGCTGCTCGATGAAGTTACGTCCGGAGTCGTCGCTAATTCGTGCATAGTCGAGCACTTGCTCAAAAGTTGGTAATACGACACAGCCGTACCTTCAAGGGCGGTAAGCTGTTCGAGATCAACACACAGGATCTCTTGAGCAAGTTCTACAGCGAGAGCGGCAAGCTCGTATCAGAGATGTTTGATAAAGTCCTCAAGATGGCACAGGACGACAAGCAGCTTGTTTGCGTACTAATCGACGAGATCGAGAGCATAGCTACCTCCCGTCAAGCCTCTACCAAGAACGGCGAATGTACAGACACTGTTCGCGCGACTAACCAACTCCTCACCGCGCTTGACCGCATCAGAAACAAGCCAAATGTTATCGTCTTCTGCACGAGCAATTTGATCGAGTCTATTGTAAGCTCGCTTACCCGCGTTCAAAGCGGAAGCTAATCAATTTCCTCAAGGACACAGCCTTCCTCGACCGAGTCTACGATATCGTTCCAGTGCCTCCACCCTGTGCAAGCGCTGTATACACCATTCTCAGCGACATCCTCAACGAGCTGATCGATGCTGGAACGATCACCTACAACCCCTGGGTCCAGACTCTACCTTCCGACGACAATGAAGGAGAAGGATCGAATCCCTTAGAGCTTGGCGAATACCTCGACAAGGCACGCCTGCCAAGCTATGAACGACTGGCGGTCTGGGAGGTCGCGTTTCCCGACTCTCCAGGACCTCTTCTCAAGAGCGTTGCCAAAGATTGTGCAGGATTTAGTGGAAGGAAGCTTTCGAAAATACCATTCCTCGCTATCACCAAGTACACTTTACAAGAGAATCGTACCATCTTTGATGCGATCAAGGCCATTCGGAAGGCGGTCAAGCTTGATAAAGCTATGAGTTGAGCGTTGAACGATGCTGTTGTTAAGGCTGGTATTGCTTGTTTCAAGAGACATGTGACTTGAGGATTCGCTACTATCTTTGTTTCTATGGACCACGAAGAGGGTCACGAAAATCTGCATGTTGTATTATCTTAACAACTACTTCCCATGTGATACTGTGGTTGTCGGCAGTGATTGTTTATCTTTCGGTTTGGCAACGCAACGAAGGCAACGCGTTGGCTACGTTGGTCTGCGGATTTGCCCCCCAACGTTCGGTAGAAATTGCCTCGCGAATTGCGTGCTACATCATCGCCAGCTTCGCCCTTGAAACATCGCTAATGTCAGCCTTGCGAGTTCACCTTTCTTCTCATCATGCTTGATCTCCAATCATTACAGGATGATCTGCCATCCCTTGAGCTCTCGCTGGAATCATCTCCAACTTTTGACCAGGTCGCACAAACCTCACGTGCTCTCTCAGATGGCCTGTTATCCGACTGGCACGAGTTGAGGAACATCATCAACAATCACGATGCATTGATACAGAAACGATGGCGCAACAAAACACGAGATCAGAAGACGTCCGTCTTGTTGGAAGCTTGGGGAGACGCCATGAGCGAATACCACCGACCTGACTTGACCCTTTTCATCAACAGTGTCAAAGACGAATCACCACACTTACTCGATGCTTACAAGTGGCCGTATATCAATCTGGAAGACCTCTTGAGACCGAGGGTATTGCCGAGTTTTCTCAGCTCTCGTGGCACCCTTCGTCCTCATGCTTTTTGTCATGCCGATCTCAGTGCTTGTGCACTTGGTATCGCCACAACCAAGATGGGACAGAGCGACACGAAGGGTTGCACCATGGTTTTCCTCGATAGCGAAACTCCGCAGGAATATGTTAAGGTTATCTCGGAAAGCGGAAATAACGACTCAGCCAACAGTGATACGACCGGTTGCTGGTTCGACGTCGGTCAAGGCCTCCTCATCCTGGAAGCACAGCAACGCATCTGGCACTTCTTACTAGCATGCGCAAAAGCCATCGTACATGACCTTGTCGAGGCTACTCAGGAGCCAACGCCTGATTCCGAGCCTCAGCCTTCGGCTTTGTCCACCAATGAGCCTGCTTTCCATACGCTAGCAACCTCCACCTTGGACGCTCCGTACCGTTCCCCGGCGCAACTGGATCTGTCTCGTCTAACGTCTCTTGTCTGTGCCAAGCGCTCCGCAATCGCTGATCATATCTGGCTGTTGAGAGAAGATCCGAGTTACTTTGCAGATTGTGTCAACGAGTGGAAAGAGCACCAGCCAGAGATGCTTTTGGATGCTCAAGGCAAGAAGCATCCAATACACAAAGGTGGTCTGACCAAAGCTTTCTGGAACCGTGTTCTGAGGAAGATGATATCTGACTCGTATCTTTCACTGTCGCTCTGGGAGGCTACCTGTCAAGAAGTGTGCAAGTTCGATGAGCTATCGCGGAAGTATCCGAATCCATCTCCGTTGAAAGCTCTACCCGAAGAGCTTGCATTCGCTATAAAGAAGATTCGTCACCTACTAGAGCTCTCCTCGGCAAGTTCGAAAGCCTTGCTCAAATCCCATGTTCCTCCGTCGCCCCCGATGCTCAATTACTGGCATCGAGAAGGCACATCTACAGCAGATCACCACTCCACCAAGTTCCGCATGATGCAAAATTCACGTACCGATCAAGACTCTGCTTTGGATCGTCTCTTCTGGACATATACCACTCTGTGGGATGACAAGCAATGTTCCTTGGTGGGTCTCCGCACTCTCGTAGACGAGCTCGACCGCTTGACATACGCCGAGACTAAAGCGAAGGATCTCCAGTCCGGCTTGGTCGTTGATAACATCGGCGATCTTGGTGTGATATCCGAATGCTTGCATCAGTTATCTCTGTATTATCCGTGGTCTAGAACCATAGAGCAAGAGATGGCTCGCAACAGGCAACAAGTTGTAGAAGAATTTTACGACAAGTCTGCTGAGTGGGATAACTTCAGAAAATTCTCATGGCAAGGCGTTGATCTAGCAGAGTTGGGAGAACCAGGAGATGGACGTTTCTCTCACCCCATCAGCAACCGTCGGACAAAGACCAATGCTTCTGCGTTGTACAAAGCCGAGTTTCAGCTCGATTCGTTCTGGTCCGAAGTGGATAAGCACTTCGCTTCACAATCTGCGACTCTTCCGGACAAGATGATGAGATTGCTTCTTTCAGGAAATCGATCTTTGCAACGAACTTCCGAATGGGAAGAGCCTACAGATGACAAACCAAAGGGCAAGATGAACGGTAGAAGCAACGGAAAGTCGCGTGGCAAGATTAATGGCAAATTCAATCAGAACGGGGAAGACAAGCCTAATAGCAAAGCTACATCTACACAGCAACATCTCGAGGCCTCCGACACACCCCTGTCATCGACGTATCTCCAACTTCGCGGCTCTCACAGGAGACAGAGTTCCATTCAACAAGCTACATCGGCCACGAGGGAGTCGAAGGACTCGAACACTCCAACGGCAAGCGGGCTCAACGACGCAAGAACAGACTCCACAGCTACAGTTACTCCCGAAAAGTCTTCTTTCACCGTCGACAAACGCGCTAAGAAGACCTTCTCTGTTCTTTTCTACACACCTTCTCTAAACGACACACCAGGCGACACCACCTGGACTGACTTTGTGCACGCAATGCTCTCAGTTGGCTTTGCGGTCGAGAAGTTATATGCTGCGATATGGCACTTCACTCCTCCCAAGTCTGTTCCTGGTGAAAGCATTCAGTTCCATGCGCCACACGCCGGAGATAAAATTCGCTATCATGTAGCTAGATTGTTTGGACGGCGGTTGCATAGGGCGTATGGATGGAGCGAGAACATGTTTGTTGTGCAGCAGTAGTGGGGAGAACGCAGTGGTATGAGCTGAGACATAGTTACCAAAACAACTTTTTCGAAACCATGGGACTCCTGCGCCCTTTCTTCTCCCTCCGCCCCTGCCAATTGTGAGGTCACTTTCCATCCGCTTGATGGCTCCTTCCCTGTCCACGCGGCGGCGCCTTCCACTGTGCACGTTCAAAGCACCACGAGGATATTCGGCTTCAACGGTTCTAACGGCTGCTCGGTAAGCTCTACCTAAACCATACCCGAAAGGGAAGTAAGGGCGCTTCCGAATGTCACCGCAACCTGCAGGGTCTTTCGAGTTTTTCCTCCTTCACAGCCATGTTGAGAGCGTAGTCGGCAAACCAGGACGTGCGTACAAGCATGGCACGGGATTCGACACCTTAAATTTGGCTTTTACAGGACAGCGGCTCCAGGCTTTCAGCCTTCGGGAAATAATGGCCTTCAACAGATCTCTTTTCGGACAGAATCCATGATGTCCAAATTGAATCTCCTGATGCCATGCGTCGTGGTCCGAGGTTTATCGTAATCGATCGATGGTGGATTCGAGCTGTCGTGGAAGGGTACTCTGAACGCCGTTCACCGCCGATCATTTCCTGCACCTAGAGCCCGACGACAAGCGACCGGGGAGCTCGGTCGATCCTGGTCTCTCTCCTCTTCCCTGGAAATCGAGACATTGGAGTAAACTTTGACGAGAATGAGGATGTGCAGAGACCCTGTGCCTTGCATGACAGTGATTGGACAGGACCGCTCTCCGAGTTGGAAGATCAGTTGACTCGAGCCGACTTGCACGACGATTCTTGTCAAGGTCCAACCGGAAACCTTCAGGTCCGGTCTCCTGGGCAAACACGAGGGTAATAAAGTCATGGCACGGCAATATGCTGGACCCACCGACTAACTTTGGCTTGATCCTACCGGGAACTGGCTCCGAGCATAAGGCTATATTAGCAGTCGTCTAGGTTGGATAACAGCACAAGCCTGTCTTAGCCTCGCGTCGACTTGACAAAGGTTGGACTCTGGAGATCGCAGTTGATCAGGGAAAAGGTGAAGCCTCCAATATCTGCATACCCGCAGCCGTGTGTCCGAGAGTTATACTTCTCCTTTCTCTCCCACATATTGCCTGGCAACGTGGATTTGATGCATCGGATTCCTCGCCAAAAGATCATTGGAAGCATCCTTGGGATATGGGAAGCTTCATCATGGAATCAAGCGAGCACAACTCACCTTCACCGAACGATGAAGTCTTCTACCCTTCTACAGCAAGTGCGAATCTACACTGGTACTACTACTGGTCATCCCAAGTCGGCTATTCCGAAACATGGGATTCCCAAATGATCGGTTCTGGTTCTGGGCAATGGAATTATCGCCTTGAACAATCTCAGCCTGGAAACCACTCTGACTCCGAGTCAACATCACATCCACCAGAAACATTTAATTTCATCGCCCAAGGACAAGCGAATTATCACAGCTTTGGAGGCAGTACTGGCTATTCCTCGCAACAGGCTTCGCCGGAGATGGTACCTCAAACCGCCATCGACCGCGGCTACCAACATAATGAGCCGTTTTTCAGCTCTTGGGTTCCAGAGGTTGCTGTCTATCCACAAACAGAAGCTCAGAGTCGGCGACCAAGTCACCACAGTGATCCAGGATTTCCGACGCATATGCGAAACGTTGCCACCCACCAACCCCTTACGAATCTCCAGCACAACACTGCCTTTACGACTCAAACTGCCGACGCGCACGGCATTGAACGAGCAAACGCTCCCTTAGCCGACCTTTCTGCCTCTACCGACCCGTCTCTATCTGCCGACCCTTCTTTCTCTGCTACCTCCAGCCCGGTGAGTGAATACGTGAATCGGGCTACAATCAGATGCTACGATCATGGATGCGATGGCCGAACATTCTCCTCGATCAGCAACTACAGACGGCACCAGCGAGAACGCGCGGGTCAAAGTCCTATGTGCTTTTGCCCGCGATGCGGAGCGGTGTTCTACAGACGCTGGACCAGGGATCACCATGTGGAGCGAGGGAGCTGCTTGAGGACACATCGATCAAACTAGTCCGGCTCAGGTTGCATCAAGAACGATATGCGATGGATGCAACCAAGTCATCTTCCACGGACGCAGGAGTTTCGTGCGTAAATACGTCAAAAGAGGGATTTTCTGGAGCCGTATACAGATAACCGGAACCGATCATTTCTGTATACATACTCAGATCCACCGTTGATATGAGTCCAGACTTGATATGCAGCCGGCTTTGGTTCGTCCTGTGACTCTTGTCTTTGACAATCAGCTGTAGCCGAGCTGTCGATCCTTGGAGCTGTCAGCTTTGGCATGCAGATCGTCAACCCAGCATGCAAAGGCTCGGCAAAAGCCCCTGGCCAAACTCTGTTACTCAGCAGGCTTTGGCGAGGAGGGGACGTCTTACTGAGAGTGGGCAGCACGTGGTAAATGCTCCGAAGATCGAGCTCGTATATTCGTTATAATATATCTTGTAGATCAAAGAAAGCGATGCCAATTTCCCACTCGATGTACAGATTGCAAAGGTCGTTAGTATGGCACGTGGTGCGAGGTTTACACTTTCTGACCATTTTCCTCAACTGTGGTGCCGAAGATTCTCAGGGTCTTTTCTTATCAGTTTCGGGGATCCTCGATCAAGGGAGCATTGCGCGATTAGGAAGCTCTTCGGTAATGTTGTTGTTAAAACCCACGCGGAACAGAGGTTGAGTCTCACCGTTTGGAGAAGGTAGTTGTATGACGGCTAGCGGTTCGTACCAAACTTGGCTGTGGGTCCTGATATGGAGAACTGCCGTAAGGCGCAATGTGCGTGTTGTGTCTTCAAGACTCAAGAAAGCAAATAGAGTTTCGACCCTTTGACTCAAACCCCTGCAGGATCGCTATGCTAAAGCCTGCCAATCATACTCGAGTACTCTTGCTTCCACTCTCTTTTGATAGCACAAGACCACATATGATAACACAAAACAGATACATGCACAGCATAGGACGACGCGTAAGCGTTATGAGAGTAAAGTCATATCTGAATCGGAGATTTGGCGAAAAAGAGCTAATAAGATGTCCCCTCTCGGTGGACAGTGGACACTACTTTATTTTTTCTATAACCGTTGTGCGTGCAATGACAAGCCACGACAACTTAAGTTATAGGTACGTACCAGCCGAGGTGTTCAGGGAGATATTGGGCTGGAAGGAGCTCCACGATAACCATATGGAAAGCAAGTTTAAACATGAAGCAATGGTAGACGATTCGCGGCCCATCAGTCCTCCTTTTCCGGAGTACCAAGCCAAGAACATCCTTGCAATATTTGGACGACCCAAGTCGCAGAACATCCAAGTGTCGATGGATATACGCTTGTCGTCAACAGTTATCCACTTTCGGCTGCATGCCGCGAGAAAGTATGAGAACCAAGCTCGGTGGCTCCAGTGAGTTTCTCGGTCAAATAACCTAGAAGACCATGGCTGTGGTTCATAACGTTGGTCGTTGGTCGTCCGGAAGTGTTTCAGTGTTTAAACAAGGAGAGTTTCTTTCTCTACCAGAACGAGAGCCCCGCCGGAGCAGGGGAGTCCTCCGCATCGCACTCGGACCGCATTTCTCGAACCCGCCCGCCGCCGCGGCTGCAAACCACCGCGGTATCCAACGTTCCTTCTTATGTACAGCACACTCGTAAGCACATGCGATTCACGATGCAGCCTGTGAGTTGTTGAGATCGAGATGTCGAGTCTATCGCGCACAATATCCGGTGGTCGTTCTTATCGGTGATGTTGTCGCCCGAGGCAGCTGTATTCCTGCGACTGTTCAAGACATCCGTTCAACCTCGGTCTGCAGTAGAAAACGAAGCTTCGAGGACTCTGACGAAACAGTCTCAAAACGCGTCATCGTTCGCGGCATATAGAATTCCGTCAACATGAGGTAGTTGAGCATCAATGGTCACCCTATCTCACCAATACAGCTCTCTTCAACGTCTGTCTCTCCACTAACAACTAGACACAGCTCTGAACAAGATGCTGGAGCTTTCAGTTGAGGCCATCAAAGGCCGTCCAGTTGCTGTACTCGGCGGTGGTGTACTAGGCCGACGCATCGCATGCACCTGGGCCGCTGCCGGCTATACAGTAAACATCCGAGATCCATCACCCGAACAGCGCAACTCTGCCATCCACTACGTCGAACAAAACGTGGCTTCGTACGCCAAAGCCATCTCATGCTCAACACCTGGCAAAGCCTTCGCTTTTGAAGAGCTGGAACCCGCAGTCAAAGATGCTTGGACAGTCATTGAGGCAGTACCCGAAAAGCTGGAACTCAAGATCGATACCTTTGCGCAGCTTGCACAGTTGACCAAGAAGGATTGTCTGTTGGCGAGTAATTCGAGCAGTTACAAGAGTGGAGAGATGCTGGAAAAGGTGGATGATGATACCAAACGACGGATCTGTAACACGCATTATATGATGCCGCCAGATAACAGGGTTGTGGAACTGATGACCGATGGCTTCACCGATGAGGCGGTGATTCCTTTCTACGTCGAGAGACTGAAGGAATGTGGTATGAGTCCTATCGTGGCGAGGAAGGAAAGTACGGGATTTGTGTTCAACCGCATCTGGGCGGCTATCAAGCGTGAGTGCCTCACCGTACTCAGTGAGGGTGTCACTACTCCTGAGGAATTGGATCGCGTCTGGGTGGAGATGTTTTCTGGGGGCAAAGCGGGCCCCTGTACTATGATGGATGCTGTAGGCCTTGATACCGTTTCCTTCATTGAGCAACACTACGCCAAAGAGCGCGGTCTTGCGACAAAAGACACTGTCGACTTCTTACAGTCCAACTATATCGACAAGGGCGCACTCGGCGGCAAGAGCGGAAAGGGTGGCCTCTACCCTGCTGGACATACGACCAAATCGAGTGGAGAAGAATCTGGACATCATGACAACCTACACTCGCCAACCCTGTACTACCTCGACCTCGGTATGAACTCCAAGGAAGAAGTCATGCACGCCGGCAAAATCGTAGCTCAGTCAGCATCTGGAACAGAGACCAAGACGTTGGTTTCCGACTTGACCTTGCCCGACGGACTCGACATTTCAGTCAAAGACAACCGCATCTACTGGACAAACATGGGTATCCCAACCGAGAACGATGGAAGTATACAATCATGCAAGCTCGACGGCTCAGACGTTACAGAGGTCGTAAAGAAAGGAGACGTACACACCCCCAAACAACTCATCGTCGACCAACAAAACAACAAACTCTACTTCTGCGACCGCGAAGGTCTACGAGTCATGAGATGCAACCTTGACGGAAGCGAGCAAGAAACACTAATTCAAAGAGGCGACTGGAAGATCAAGGAAGAAACTGAAGATAGCCTGAGATGGTGCGTCGGCATCTCCGTCGACAACAAAAGAGGATACTTCTACTGGACACAAAAAGGAGCCAGCAAAGCTGGAAAAGGCAGAATCTACCGAGCCTCCCTCAAAATGCCTGCTGGACAAGATGCTACCTCAAGATCAGACATTGAAACTGTACTAACCGGTCTCCCTGAACCTATCGACCTCGAACTCGACGAGGAAGCAGGAAAACTGTACTGGACTGATCGAGGAGATCCTCCAATGGGCAATACTATCAACATCCTCGATTTGAGCGATATCACGCATGTGGAAGATGCTAGTGATAATCCTAGATACAATATCCTGGCACGCAACATGCACGAAGCAATTGGCATCAAGCTCGACAAGAGAAACCAGCACATCTACGCTACAGATATGGGCGGTTTCGTGTATAGATTTGACATGGATGGACAGAATAAGAAGAGAGTTGTTGATGCCGAGGAGAGGGCCTTCTCTGGTATCACTCTCGCCTATGTGTAAGGATTATAGAGGGTATTTCGAGTTCCCATATAGATGTACGTAGTGATAAAGGATATAATGTTTATTTTCTTAAACCAAACCTTCCTTGTCTCAAACTAAAGTCTGTCGTTTGTTCAGAAAGAGTTCTTGTGCAGCCAAGGTAAGTGAGCACAATAAAGTACGAGCGCATAAAACATGCTGGCAAAAGAAGAGAAGACGATGAGAAATAGAACTACAGACTATAAAACCCCAAACTCCAAAAGAAATAGTACATCCACCTTCACACCTCCCAAGTACATGTACAGGATCTCCGCAAGACCTCCAACCTACATGACACCAGACCAAGGCATACTCATCTCCTGCCCACCACCCACACCCTTCCATCCAGCCGGCCCGGCACCACCCTGTCTGATAGCTTCCTCTTTACTACCCAACCTCTGTCTCATCTTTTCCATAATAGCCCTATCCTCATCCGTTTGCACGTGAGGTTTAAACGGATTCTCAAATCTGCTCTTTTTCTTTTCCTTCACTTCTGTTGTCTCTGTGTTGGAAGAAGGGAGTAGAGAGTCTTGTTGTTGTGAAGTAGACTTCTTGCGGTGTAGGAAGCCGAAACGGGAAGAGGTGGGAGGGGATGTAGAAGGAGCGAGAGTGGATTGCGTGAATACGCTCGAGACTTCTGGATCCAGGTCTGATTTTCTAGTTGAGGTGTAGGGGTCTTGTTGTTGTTGTTGTGCAGAGGAAGAGGAAGGGTTGCTTTGGGTGTTTCCTGCATTGGTGCCTTCGGTTGTGTCGTAGATGGACTTGTAGGCGGTGCTCTTGACTAGGGTAGGCATATTGAATTGTTTGTGTTTGAGTTTTGGAATGATGCTTTGATCTGTTTGGAGCTTTGAGTTGATGTTCAGGTGTGATGAAAGTGTAGATTGGTGAGATTCAATGATTGGATTGATGATATTTTGAGCAAGGACAGGCAGGTCTATTTATCAGATGTCGTTCGTGAGGCAGGGCAAGGTCAGCTGGTTTGTAGCTGAACCCTTGCTGCCTGAACGGGAAGGATTACCCCACTGCGCCACGAAGGAACAAGAGAATAAGCTTCTCCGCGCAGGAATGCTTCGCTCATGACAAGCATTTATTTACGGCCGTAGAATGCAAATCGAAGAAGGAAGGAACAATACGTTGATCAAATGATGCAAAGTCGTCATGTTTCTCATTAGTGTTCAATCCTACCCAGTCCATAAACCAGAAGATCCCTCTGTACACAGCCCTCTTGATCCAAAACTCCTGGTGCTAAGCCCCAACCATACCGCTACAAAACATGAACAATAATGGATAACACGGCAAGCGCATCAACGTCCCTTACGCCCGGTCGCGACAAGTCTCATCTTCAATTCCCTCACGGTCGCGTCCCAGCCTTCGGATCCTTGACCTCTGACTCTCTTGCCTACGAATTCGGACATGTTCTTCTCGTTGTAGGGTTCGCCGTACACGACCGTGGCGTCGACATCAATCTCGTGTTTGATGTCCAAGTCATCTGCCTCAGGGTCTGAGAGCGTGGCCGTCAACCGTAGTCCCACCTTAACCTTTGTCTCAACCTTTGGCAGTAGAATGCAGACGTCGATGGCGAGACGCTCGTCACTAAGGATGCTAACGTTGACAAGCTGCTCCAACGTCAAACAGCGCACTTGCTCAGCGATAAGTGAAGCCGTATCCCAACCTCGCTGCACAAAACCGAGAAGCTGTTTCACAGAGATGGTGTTCTGGTCCAGACATTGAAGCTGTGCGCGCATGAGTTGTAGGAAGAAGCGCTTCTCTGTTGTCGGACTGGCAGGAGTGATGTGAGTAAGTGAGATGGGCGAGTTTGTTGGGGATTTCGCTTGGGCGGAAGAAGTGACCTTGAACGACGTGGTATTAAAGTAGAGTTGCAGTGTGTTCTTGTAAGTCATTGTGAGGTTGGCCCCAGATGCAGAGGCGATAGCCCAGCCTGTTTGCTTCTCAAGCTGTGCTACTGAAGCTATGGGTTTGTTAGCGAAGGTGAAACGCGGTATCCATGTCAACACAAACATACCTTTGAGTGATTGAACTTCGTCGACGGTGAACCCACGACATGACTCCTTGACTCGCTCGGCCTCCTGTATGGCAGCCAAGCTTTCCATCTTGCCTTCCTCGTAGGCTTCGGCAAGGTTGTCCTGCTCGTCGACATCACGCTGGAGGCTGGCCAGCATGCGCTTGCGCTCCTCGATTTGTTCATCAACCTCGACCAGACGAGCACGGGAAGCACGCAACTCTTCTTTCTCTTCTTCAGAAGTCGCGGCTGCAGCTTGTTCCAGCTGTTCCGCCTCCTTTAGCAGGTCCTCGTAGTGCTGGAGTAGTTCAGGAAGTACAGAGTCGAGTGACTGTTGCTTCTGGCCTAGCACCTCAGCGTCTGCGTCAAGACCTGTTCGGATTCGATCGAGGCCATCCGAAAGGCCGTCCAGGAGCTTGCTGCGCCAGTCGTACCAGATCTCCTTGCTCCTCATCCTCGCAT
This sequence comes from Aureobasidium sp. EXF-3400, assembly GCA_024195585.1. Lineage (NCBI taxonomy): Eukaryota > Fungi > Ascomycota > Dothideomycetes > Dothideales > Saccotheciaceae > Aureobasidium > Aureobasidium sp. EXF-3400. The sequence goes on from SWBL01000553.1 coordinate 17,536, forward strand.
TTGTCTTAGCATCTCTCATGTTTACGTCCAATTGAGATTTGCGATCAGGCGTAGCATCCATGTAAGCCTGGAAAAATGGTGGTGGATCATCGTAGACCTCGGCTTCCAATGTCTTGAGGAAAGACTTGCCCTCAGATATGTACTTCTTGAGTTCACGACAGGCATGCTGGAACAAGTCGAGCATGGGCATAGTGCAAGCACCTGCAACGACCGCACCCTCGAGATCGATATTCTGGTCATCGCCATCAGCTCCATGCGTCTCACTAGGCGTAGGAGCGACAGTATGTCTGCGCTTGGAAGCTGTCAAGTCCATGAATTTGATACCCGCGAGATCCAGAAAGTCATTGAGCTGGACTTTCCTCGCTGGAGGACCGGTCTTAGGAACAGCAAAAATGTTCTTAGCAGCTTCGAGATCAAGCAGACCAGGCGCGTTCTTGTTCTCTACGATGAATGGTGCAGACAGCTTGGGTGTTGCAATCTTCTTTGGGGTCATCATCTTCTTCGCGGGAGACTTTTTAGGAGTCAAGGCGCGAAGTCGCTTCAGAGGACTCGTGCCAATCTCCTTGCTTGGTGTTGAGAGATATTTGATGGAGTCTGCAAATGTACTGCGAGGCTCTTGGGCGTATTGCTTTTGTTGCTCAGGAGTTGCCGCAAACTTGACAGGCGAACTTCGCAGCTGCTTCTCAAGAGATGGTGATGTTGGGTTGAGCTCCTCGAGATCAATCTGCTTAGGTGTGGTGATATCTGGGCTTCGTGTGGGAGATCCGGCCATGGAAACAGCTGTATGGTGATGCACTGGCGAAGGCGCGGATGGTATTTCAGTAATTTGCGGTGTAGTGGTTGCCTCGGGGATTCGTGGTGTGACTGTGATGGTATCTTCGGTCTCTGGTTCGGTGATCTCTAGTTCGGTGATTACCGGCAAGGTTGGGTAGCTGACTTCAGCCATCGGCTCGTCGTGCACTTCCTGCTCAGGTTCCGGGATATGCTGCTCGACCTGCATCTCATCTGCTGGTTCTGCTACAGCTTCTGGTTTTGTAAGGGTGGGCACAATCTCTTCAGCCTGCTCATCTTGATGAGGGTGGACTGCCGCAAGACTGATGCGAGCGCTTCGGCGGGTGGACACCGGACTCTTGCGTGATGAAGCCTTTGGAAGAGGACTCTTTGTGACAGATGCAGGAGTACGAGCTGCAGAGATGGGACTCTTGTGTACAGAGGCAAGCTTCTTAGCTGAGCCGTTCTGCTTGGCAGAGACAGGGCTCGTCTGAGCCAGCGGAGTGTGTTGAGCAGATTCGGAGATCTTTTGGGCAAAGTGGGGGCTCTTCGTTGCTGATACTGGCGTCTTGCGAGCGGATGAGGGAATCTTCTGAGCAGACATCGGAGTCTTTTGTGCTGACGAAGGCGTCCTCTGAGCCGAGGGACTCTTGCGAGCAGAAGCTGGACTTCTGTGAGGAATAGCAAAAACTGCTGGGCTGAGGAAAGGCAAAGTAGTGGTAGGCTCCTCGGAGGCAGACTTGCGAGCAGAGCTTCTCCTTGAACCAGCAGAATCTTTGACAGCCGAGCCAGGTACCTGTTTCTCGAACAATGGTGTCAGAAGCTTTTTGGCAGCCAAGTCGCGTGTCTCCTTGAAGCGGTCCTGATCTTTGGGTGTTGTTGGTATCTCTGTTCGGGTAGGCGAAGGAGACTTGCGAGGTGTGGCAGGACGTTCGATTGTGGTAGCCGCATGCTGCTTCAGAATGTTTCCGACAACAGCAGTAAACTCCATAGACATGTCCTCATTCACTTCTGCATCGTCTTCTTCGAGAATAGATGGTTCTCTGGGAGACTTTGGCTGTTGTTGCTGTTTTATGCCACCAACTGCCATGGTAAAGTCCATGGTCTGCTCATCCATAATGGATGAAGCACCAGAAGAGCGGCGACTGCGGGAACTCAAACGTCTGTCTTTCTTGACCGGGGATTGCTGTCTCTGCTGAATGGCACCCACTGCCACGGTCAGATCCATAGTGGCATCGCCTAGAGATTGGCGAGACGAAGATGAGCGCCTACGCTTTGCGTCGCGTGCTTGAGCCACAGTACGTCTTGTAGGCTCCTCGAAAAGAGGCTTCTTGACCGAGGGAGAAGCGACATCTTCTGTAGCGAAGCTCTCAAATCTTCTTTTGAGGGCACTACGAGGCGGCTGAGCTTGAGGGTTCCACTGATGGATCTTTCCAACCGCCTGAGTCAAGTCCATTGTTTCGTCTCCAAACGAGACGGTTCTCTCGGGAGATTGCTGGTACAGGTTCTGGTGTGTCTGGATGATGCGACCGACGGGCCGTGTCATGTCCATGGTCATGTCGCGTGTCTCGTCCTCTTCCTCTTCCTGCTCTTGTGGCTGCGACTGAGGCTGGTTGGCAGTCCAGATTGTGCCCATGGGTTTGGTCATGTCCATCGTCATGTCACCCTCGTCCTCGGTCTCTTCTTGATCGTCCTGGGGCTGTTGTTGGGGCAGGATGCGGCCGACTGCGCGTGTCATGTCCATGCTCATATCGTCATCTTCCTCATCCTCTTCATCTCCAGGTTGTGGACCAGGGCGGAATACCGAGTCGAAGGGGTTGCTGTTCTCGTCACCTACTGCAAAGTGCTGACCTTGAGCCCAGGGCTTGAAAGCGTTTGTAACTTCGTCGCCGGCCATTTCCATAGACATGTCGCCATATTCGTCAAAGTCAATGCCACGAGTACCGGCTTGAGTGGCCGCTTGTTGCAAGGCAGCGTCCAGGCGAGCGCTCGAACCGGTGCTTTCTCCAGACTGCTGAGAGAGCAGAGTGTTGTCTCCCTGATCCAGGCTCATAGCCGTACTGTCTCCATCGTCTTCAGACTCGACATTTTCTTCAATATCGCTACTAGCTTCGACATTGCTACTGCCGCTGACTGGGGAAGAAGAGTAATCGTCCAGGTCGTTGAAGTTCATGGGAGGGATGGCAGAGCTTCGACGGCGCTTCTGCTGGTGAGCATCGCGCTGGTGTTCGGGAGATTGTGGTAGGTCGTCTTGGTCGTCATCGGCTTGCGATGGTGGAGTGGAGGGAGGATCCGAGTCGGGTTGTTGATGTGCTCTTGCATGGTCGGATGAGTTGGATGAGGCGGTCGCATCGCGCATGTACTCGATTACATCCCAGGTGTGGAGGGTTGCTTCGGGAGCAAACGAGACTCTGCGGTTCGCGAGAGACTTGCGACGGGCTTCGCGCCTTTTGGCTTCATCTTCTTTGGACGGGAGAATAGACTTGACTGCTGACGGAGGGACAGACTGTGGAGGCAACGGAGTCAGCGATTGGACGGTGGGGAGTGGGCGACGAGTGCGAGGTTGATATGATGATTGTTTACTGGGCGCGTCACTTACGTCTTGACCAGCAGGAGCGATGTTCTTGGTGCGGGACCTCTTGGGTGAGGGAGACTTTCCAAAGCCCAGCCGCAGCGGCGACTGGTTTTCTTTGTCGTCTAGGTCAATCATGATGTTGGACTTGTCGCATTGGGGGACTGAAGAGGAAGGGACGCCAGGGTGACGCGACCTTGATGCAGAAGAATCGATAACAACAAACAAGCGCCCGCGTCGGGGAAGGTGCGCCGAGCAGCCGATGCGTGGGCAGCCAAAGCAGCTGGGGCAAGAGCGGCCAAGGCACAGCCGGGCGAGACGAACAGCAACAGCGGAGAGGAAGACGAGACTTGGCGTCGAGGCAAGAGCGAAGATTTGCCGAACGCACCAGCCGCGCGCGCAGAATTTGGCGTTTGTGTGGGCTTCGCCAGGCTCGCTGAATTCTTGCGTGCGACGACAAATTTGAACGACTCCCATCCCACGGTACTCGACCTCCATACCGACAATCAATCAACATGGCCACCGAACTTGCCGTCCAGAGCGAGCGCGCTTACCAGAAGCAGCC